>CM041778.1:74814247-75123538 GCA_023374045.1 Limonium bicolor | reverse complement strand
GGGAACATATATATGTGACGTTATTTTGAAATTTCTGAAATAGATTTCGCGGACTGGACTTGGGAGAGTTCAGAAAGCACAGGCTTGGAGCTGCTCAAGAATGCTCGGCCACCCTCAAGGGCGGTCACAAGTTGACAGATGAAACCCTTCCTGAAACGGTACTTCTAGCATCTTTGAACCCTGAAACATTTCTCCGTAGATATCCTTATGCCTTGTGATATTGCAGGAGTTGAAAAATCATCCTTTTCTGTTTACTGACATCTAAATACGACTATTAATTTCTCCCTGCGACTTATAGCATTTTCTGGTAACAAAGTAAGCTCACTATTTACAATACAGTGATGTAGTTTCATCCGAGAATTCAGCGATATGGCTTCTTATAAGTTTTATCGTTTTTTTATATATAATTGGAGGTATTTGGCCAATCAAACCACAATTGTTTCCTTTGCCTTGCTATCCCAAACAAAATGGGAACCTCACTAGTTTCCTTCACCCCTGCTTTTACCCCTACTAGCTATTTTCCTTGCTTCAAAGAGAGTGTTAAAACCCATATTTATTATATCTTGCTACCATCATTCTACCTAAGGTGAGCTTTGATTGAGGGATTGACACTTCAACACTCGGAAGTGGGGAAAGCTTAGCACAATCTTCGCTTCAATCAAAATTCTTAACACCATCATGGTTCATGTCACAGTCTGTTTTTCTTCAATACAATTGGAAATATTTATGGCCTTTTGACAACAAACTGGAACTGAGATGAGATCATGAGTATAATTTGTTTCTCGCTGGACCATTTATAGCTGTGTTGGTTTTATCTTCTCTTTTGTGACTTAAGGGTGTTTCGACATCCTGACTATGGAAAGTTGTTTTCTGAATCGCTGAATTAAATCTTATTTATCTGATGAAATTAGGCAAACAAAGAAAAACTCTAGTCTTAAGGTTTTAGTACATAGTTCGAAGCAGTGGCGGACCTAGGTTTTAAAGTCTGTGGGGGCCAGTTATGGACCCATAAATTTTATTTATGGGGCTAAAATTTTTTTGACACTATCACATTTTACAATATTATGTTATTTTGTATTTTTCAAAAATTTATAAGGTCATTGAACTAATTTTCAAAAATTTCGAGGGACTGGAGCCCCATCCGCCTCTAGTGGGGGCACTTTTTATCGAATAACAATCTGTCAAACAAAATATTAAAAATTAAATTGAAAAACAATATTTAATATTTATATTACAATTATATTATATGAGTCTCTTTCATTTAAAAATGATACATAATAATAATATTATTATTAATGGTCTAATAATATATTTGATTCTACATAAGTGTTTAGATTATCACCAACCAGTACATCTCCCATTCTAATGCTATATTTCATGAGGGGATGCTCTTTCGACTGTAGTTGTAGTAACTGATAACATCAACCCACATTTTGAACATGCACTATTTTGAATATCAAAACATCATATTTCGGTTATGCTATTTAATTATCTATTAACATTTATTATTATTTTTTTGCTGTATATAGACACATATATACTTATATTTTCCCAAAAACCTGTGGGGGCACGTGCCCCCACAGGTCAATACCTCGGTCCGCCACTGGTTCGAAGAAAATCTAAAAACAAAATGAAAAGAACAAAACTGGATATTAGCAGCTAGTTGGGAGAAAAACGAAGGACCAAAATGGTAAGGAAACCAACTCGACCAATAGATCCAAACAGTTGGCAATTCAGTTAGTTAAAAAGAGCAACTTAACTGGATATCTCCGTTCTTTGCCTCCTTGTGTATCAACACAAAACTGATCTGACATTAATTTACTTATGCCGGACGCTACAGAAAGATTGGAGAGATGAGGGCATAGTTAGTGCTGTCAAGGATCAAGGACACTGTGGATCCTGTTGGACTTTCAGGTGAGCTCTTGGTCTCCATGCATATCTTATATAGTCAATGAGCCTATGCTCTCTGTCTCTTTGTAGAGCCTTATATCTAGGATTTTTTCATATTCAGTACCACTGGAGCATTGGAAGCAGCTTATGCACAAGCTTATGGGAAGAACATCTCTTTGTCCGAGCAACAGCTTGTTGACTGTGCCGGTGCATATAATAACAACGGGTGTAATGGTGGTTTACCATCCCAAGCTTTCCAATACATCAAATACAATGGAGGACTTGACACTGAAAAAGCTTACCCCTATACCGCGAAAGATGGTGAATGCAAGTACTCCGCGGAAAACGTTGGTGTAAAGGTTGTTGATTCCGTTAACATTACACAGGTATGCACCATTAAGTATTATTCCCCTACTCAATCTTATTGCTTCTGTTTCATCTGATCTGGATTCGCTAAAAATCATGTTTAGATGGTAGCAGAATAATGTCAGAGAAGATAGGAGATTGTATTGCTTGAATATTACTTGATAAAAAACTGTGTACATGACTCCCTTTATATAGTGGGATAAGTGACTCCAGACTTCTCCCTAATAACTCTAGAACTTTCTAGAATAATATTAAATCTAGACACTTTCCTTATCTTTGCACTTTTCATATTCCCCTCATAAATGCAACACTTAATAGCCTTTACTTTTCTTATCACCCACATAAATACAAACCTCTAGAATCTTTCCTAAACCTTTCACTTTTCTTATTACCCACATAAATACAAATCTTTAGAATTTTCCTTAACCAATTAACTTTACTAATTTCAACACACCCCTTAAAGTTAATTCCTCTGAACTCCAAGCATAGTGCGCAGCTTCATAAAAACATCTTGCTTCAGTGGTTTCGTAAAAATGTCTGCAACTTGTTCATGTGTCTTGACAAACTTGAGCTCCACTTCATTAATGGAAACACAATCACGAATGAAATGATACCTCGTGTCAATGTGCTTGCTCCTATCATGAAACACCGGATTCTTGGCTAAGGCAATGGCTGACTTGTTATCAACATAAATCTTTGTTGCCTCATCTTGTGGTGTCTTTAATTCTCTCAATAATCTCCTCAGCCATATAGCATGACAAACACATGAGGTAGCAGCTACATACTCAGCTTCACACGTAGAGAGAGTCACAATTGGTTGTTTCTTCGAACTCCAAGTAAAAGCAGTGTCTCCCATGTAGAATACAAAACCAGTAGTGCTCTTTCGGTCATCAATATCTCCTCCCCAATCACTGTCACTGTAGCCAACAAGCTTATACTCATCAGTGGATGAATAGAACAAGCCATGATCAACTGTTCCCTTCAGATATCGTAGTATCCTCTTAGCTGCCTTGAAATGTGTCACTGTTGGAGACTCCATATAGCGACTAACGAGCCCAACCGCAAAGAGTATATCGGGCCTTGTGCAGGTCAAGTATCTCAAACTTCCAACAAGGCTCTTATAAGTGGTAGGGTCCACTTGGTCTCCATCGGCATACTTGGATAACTTCATCCCACAATCAACTGGTGTATTCACGGGGTGACAGTCGTCATCTTGAACTTCTTCAACACCTCCTTCGCATAGCTCTTTTGGGAGATAAAGATCCCATCATCCTTTTGATCTATCTCAATGCCAAGATAGTAGGACATGAGACCAAGATCCGTCATCTCAAACTCCTTGGTCATGATTTTCTTGAATTCTCCAAACAATTTAGGATTACTCCCTGTGAAGATCAAATCATCAACATATATGCAAACAAGTAAGATGTCCCCATCCTCACATATCTTCACATAGAGGGCGGATTCATAAGGGCATTTAATGAACCCATTTCCTTGGAGATACTCATCAATCCGATTGTTCCAAGCTCGTGGAGCTTGCTTCAAGCCGTACAAAGCTTTCTTCAACTTCAACACCTTTCCTTCATGGCCCTTTATCACGTAACCTTGAGGCTGTTCGACATACACCTCCTCTTCAATGACACCATTCAAGAATGCTGACTTCACATCCATTTGATAGATCTTCCACTTGTTTTGAGAAGCAAGTGATACGATCAATCGTACGGTCTCTAATCGAGCAACAGGGGCAAATACTTCACCATAGTCAACTCCAGCACGTTGGTTGTACCCTTTGGCTACCAATCTTGCTTTGCACCTCTCCACCTCTCCTTTGGCATTCTTCTTTGCCTTATAAACCCACTTGAGATCAATGGGTTTTTCTCCTTTGGGAAGCATCACAAGTTTCCATGTATCATTCTTTTCAATGGACTTGATTTCATCATCCATGGCTGTTCTCCACTTTTTCTTTCACCGCCTCTTCGAATCTTAGAGGTTCACAATCTACAACATGACAATAAAGAGTGAGATCATCATCAACATTTTGATTATCTAACTCCTCATAAATTTCTTGAAGCCTTCTCATCCTTAATGGTCCTTCACTTGAACTTCCACTTGAAGGATTTGATGATGTGCTTGAAGAGGGAGTTGATGATGTGCTTGAAGAGGGTGATTGTTGCGGTGTCACGGGCTCTTCACTTTGCTCCGCCTCTTGAACTTCATCAACGGAAGGTGGGAAGAAGTTGTATTTCTCCTTATCTTCAAGGCTCCAATCCCAGGTTTCTTCTTCATTGAAGACCACATCTCTACTCACTATGGTTTTTCCAAGACATGGGTTGTAAAGCTTGTAGCCTTTTGAGCGTTGATCATAGCCAATGAAGATGTGCTTCTTGCTTTTATCTTTAAGCTTGCCCCTCTCTTGATCTGGTACATGAACATGACCAATGCTCCGAAAACCTTTAAATGGGCCAAATTAGGCTTAACTCCACTCCAAGCTTCTTGTGGGGTCATGTTTGAAAGACTCTTTGTAGGGCACCGGTTGGATAAGTACACTGCACAATCCATAGCTTCAGCCCATAGCTCTTTTGGCATCTCCTTGCTCTTCAACATGCTTCGAGCCATGTCAAGGATGGTTCGATTCTTTCTTTCCGCCACACCATTTTGTTGAGGAGACCTTGGCACTGTTAAAAACCTTCTAATGCCATTCTTTTGACAGTATTCATTAAACTCATTAGAGGTAAACTCTCCACCCCTATCAGTTCTTAGAGACTTGACATAGCAACCACTTTGTTTTTCAACAAGAGCCTTAAACTTCTTGAACATGGAGAAAACTTCAGATTTTTCTTTCAAGAAGTAAACCCATGTTTTCCTACTATGATCATCGATAAAGAGCAAAAAGTACCGACTTCTACCAAGAGACATCGGTGTGATAGGCCCACAAACATCAGCGTGAATTAGCTCAAGTGGTTTATGTGCTCTTGTGAAGGACTCCTTTGGAAAACTCTTTCGGACTTGTTTTCCAACCAAGCAACCTTCACAAAATTGCTCTGGGTGGTTGATACAAGGCAAGCCTCTCACCATGTTCCTTTCACCCATCAACTTCAAACTTTCAAATTTACATGTCCAAGTCTCAAGTGCCAAAGCCATGAGTCATCTTTCACACAAGTTTTAAGGCACTTAGCAACATCAGTCTCAAGATTAAGAATAAACATTCTATTTTTCGTCATGGGAACCTGAGCAATCATCTTCCCATGATTATCAAGAAGGTAGAGCATGCGATTTTTCATATTAATCTCATAGTCCCTCTCCATGAGTTGCCCAATACTCAAAATATTACTCTTCATCCTTGGAATGTAATAAACATCACCAATGAATCGATGCTCACCTTTCTTTGTACGGATCATGATAGTACCTTTCCCTTTGATTGGAACTTTGGAATGATCTCCAAATGTGACAGATCCGGTAATTGAATAATCGATTTCCATGAACTTACTTATCTCCACACATATGGTTGCTTGCTGCATTGTCAAGATACCATCCATCTGTCTTTCCTTCTTTCTGAACTTGGTTGGACAGCAACAACACACCTTCCTCCTTTATTTCCATGAAATTGACATCTTCATTCTTGGATTTAGGTGCACTCCAACAATCACGTGCAAAATGCCCAAATTTTTGGCAATTATAGCACTGAATTTTTGACTTGTCTCCCCTTTGGTAGTTTCCTCGTCCACGTCCCCTTGAACTTTGACCCCTTTCTTCATTGAGATCCTGACCACCTCTTCCATATCCTCCTCGATATCCTCTACCTCGTCCACGGCCATGCCCTCTTGAGTTCTTCTCACGATCATCATTTCTCATCGTGGATTGAGTGGCTAATGCTTGCTCGACAGACGTCTCCTTTCTCTTGGTAAATCTATCTTCTTGGGCTTGTAGTGATCCCATGAGATGATCAACCGTCATCTTTTCTAAATCTTTGGATTCTTCGATCGCCACAACAATATGATCAAACTTCGTATGTAGAGATCAAAGGATCTTCTCTATAACACGAACATCTTCGATTTTTTCACCGTATCGCTTCATTTGATTGACTATGGCCAACACCCTTGAGAAATAATCAGCAATCGACTCGGATTCTTTCATCCGGAGTCCTTCGAACTCTCCCCGTAGCATTTGAAGGCGTACCTTCTTTACTTTGTCAGCTCCTTGATACAAGTTCTTCAAAATTTCCCATGCATCTTTCGCCGTTGTCGCGCTCGCCACTCTTTCAAACATCACCTCATCCAAACATTGATAGATGAGTGTGAGTGCTTGTTGATCTTTCTTCCGTATCTTTTGCGCAGTTTCTCTTTGACCGGGAGTAGATGTAGATGAAATATGCACGGACTCATCACATCCTTTTTCAACTACCTCCCAAACGTCATGGCTTCCAAGCAAAGCCTTCATCCTTATACTCCAATTTTCATAGTTGTCTTTTGTAAGACGAGGGAATACAAAAGGAAGGTTGGAATTTGACATTGGAACGAAGAAACTCTTTTTTTATTTCTCTCTCTTCCTTCAAACTTTTCTATTTTTCAACACTCTTCTCTTCTTCTTTCCAAAAGTGATATTTCCGAAGAAAACTGATTCTCTGTGGCTGATACTTGAGCCATGTGATGTGATGACAAACTTCATGTCCTTAAATGTTGATTTATGAAAGAACAACTCAGCCGGTAATACTTGTTTAAAAATCTGAACCTAAATTGCAAATACATATAACTGTGATAGTAGTGTCCAAGTTTGGCGCCACCAAACAAAGGTAAATGCTGACTTGATGACCTCTTTGAACTATGCTAGTATGCCGAAGACGAATTGAAGCACGCTGTTGCATTTACCCGGCCTGTGAGTGTGGCATTTGAGGTGGTCAGTGATGGATTCCGATTCTACAAGGAAGGAGTTTACACCAGCGAAATTTGTGGCAGCACTCCTATGGTGAGTAATTTTGCTTTCGGATTCAGTATTGTTCATCCCGTATCAAAACTCACACGTATGGAATCATATTAGTAGGGAAACCATTTCAGATTGTCATTTGTTGTGAAAGTACTTCCCTACCTCTCTTCCGATCTTCTTTCTAACTACCGTATATTGTTATTTCTGATTTGCATTATAATAGGATGTGAACCATGCTGTTCTTGCCGTGGGATATGGAGTGCACAATGGTACTTCATATTGGCTCATCAAGAATTCATGGGGTGGGGACTGGGGTGATGGTGGTTACTTCAGGATGGAGTTGGGGAAGAACATGTGTGGTAAGTCCTCAATTTGTGCATTATAAAATGATTCCTTGCCAACTTGCAACTGACATAAACTAAACTTAAACAATGACTTGTAACACGCAGGTGTCGCAACATGTGCATCATACCCCAAGGTTGCTTGAAGCCTGGTGATACTTACCGGTCTACAAGGTCCATCAGCTGGGAAGGGTATAACCCTCATTCTAGTTGATATTGTTCGGTCATATATTATTGTTATAGTCTGTACAAGAATGTTTCTATTCCCATCTAAAGAACGTACAGACTTGTTATTAATTGCACGTCTTGTTTGGCTGTACAAAATAAGACCCGCGTAACATCATCATTTCCTGAATTGGTGATGGCATCTGTGTACCAGACTCGAAGCTTTGTACTCATATTAGATCAATATCCTCCTTTAAAGTCATGTTTGCAAATAGATGTATGATGTCTTTAATGAAACTGATGCGCCATGCATTCCTTCTCTGGTAATCCACTTTTTTGATATCTTTAATAATGAAATTTAAGCCAAACAGTAGTGTAAGGTCATCCTTTATAGGTCTACCGCTTGATCTCGTACATATCTAGGATCTTAAATTTCTCAAGCCGTGGAACGTTGTGTTAGGGGTGCTGATTGAATTCACTGTCTTGGAGTATTGAGTTAGTTGTTTGGTTCGCGGGTTTGGAACATTTCTCCACTTTCTTTGCTGATACCAGAGAACACGAGATCGGTGTCTATAGACCCTTTCCTTCTGTAGTGGTGCACTCTTTGCAATCGAGTGACCTCATCCCGACCGACTAGTTGTGGTTATATTAATGGATATTGGGCATTAGATGGATAGTTTGCATAATAACAAGATCATAGCCGTTCAGTTTTTTTCAGCATTTAGACTCACTTTGAAACCGCCCTTAATTCACCTGCTATTCGTGGGACACAATCCCAATTTTTTTAGGAATCAGTGGCGAAATTTTGATCGAGGAGCTAAATCGTAAGTTATGAAAAGCTTCTAGTGACATATGGCTGTTGCGATCTAATTGGCCAAAGGAGGGTGCGCGGACGCTGTCTAATTATAGGCGAGAGTGTCTTGGAGGATAATGGGGTTGATTTTCACTTGAGAGATTATTGGGAATATTTTTTATAAGAGTTAATAATGACTGTCAGGTGATCAATGAGCATTAATGAGAGTTAATAATGACCATTTGCAGGCAGATCATTAATAGGTATCTAATAGTCTCCCATGGATATTAGAGTACTATCTTCCGAAGTCAAATATTAATCTAAACATTAACCACAATATTCAATCTTGAAAGGGAATAATAATGCAAGAAAGTTAATGATAGATGGGATTTCCATGAATTTTAAACTAGTAACCTAAAATTATGGCATCAAAAACAATCATCCAATATAAACAAGGTAACATCTATTCTACTCCCTCCGTCCTGAATTGACCGTCCTGTTTATATTGGACATGTCGTTTGACTTCAATTTAACATATAAGATAAATTAATTTTGAAAATTAAGTTTTGCATATGAATCCTTACATGATAAACTATAGTTACAAAATTTAGTTTTATAAAATTATTTTATATATATGTTTAATATTGAAGTGGAAAAACGTGGCCATAAGCAACAGGACGGTCAATTCAGGACGGAGGGAGTATAAAAAAAAAAATAGAGGAAAATTCAC
Source organism: Limonium bicolor (assembly GCA_023374045.1). NCBI lineage: Eukaryota > Viridiplantae > Streptophyta > Magnoliopsida > Caryophyllales > Plumbaginaceae > Limonium > Limonium bicolor. The sequence goes on along the minus strand of CM041778.1, from coordinate 75,114,336 downwards.
AATATATCTCTAAAATCTTTCGTAATTCACAAAACACTATTTTGTTAGTTTGGTCACAAGATTTCTCTAAAATCTTTTGAAATTCACAAAATGTCATTTTTTTTGTAACGTCCGTCAACATTACCGTTATAGATTTATTTATTTTAATTTCATATTAATTTAATGGTTCTGTGGGATGGACCTTACTTTGGCCCTAAAATATTAATGGCCATAGGCCTTTTTCCAACTCCCATATAAATCACTAAGTTGGTGAACTTGACCTTGTGGTCAATGTAGTCAACATGTTAATTTAGTCAACGTGATCAAAGTTAATGTGGTCAAATTGTTTCTAATGACCTTTGAAATATTCTATGTTTTATGTCCTTACTTTAATCCAAATCCTAAACCATTTAATTAATGGTTTACACAAAACTTTGAATAACCTACTAATGACATTAGGGTTTCTTTTTCTAATCATTCTCATCCCATAATTCAAATTCCTAAACCTTAATACGTAATCTCACAACTTCCTAAGTACTATTAATTCCCATGAATTATAAAATTCTTTAAGTTTCTACTAACATTAAGGTTCTCATACTTAATGTAATATAATGTAACCCTCAAAAAATCATCCCAACATTCATAAGTTCCCACCTATATTTAGATTTCCAAATTTCAAACAACCCTCCAATTATTATTTTTTCTAAAATTTTAAATACTAATATCTTCCAAAATTAACTTTTCACCGAATAAATTTCAAAATCCTAAATTCACATATTCACCAATTTCAAATAACTCAAATGTGAAATTTCAAAGCAACCCTCAAATTTTCGGTTTCCCTCAAAATTTTCCCAAATTTTGAAACCCCCCTTCTTCCAAAATTTCAAACTTTTTCTCGCACTTTGGTCAAAACCCTAGTTTGGCAAAATTCTTTTGCCCTCCCTCTTTTCCAAAATAGGGGTGAGCATTCGGTTCCGATTATTTGGTTATAACCGAGAACCAAAATTATTTCGGTTTTTTTAACCGAAACTTTTAACCGTATTTAATAAAAACCGGGTTTCGGTTATTCGGGTAGAACGAAATATTATTCGGATCAGTTTTCGGTTCCAGGGTTAGGTAATTCGGTTTACCCGAATAACCGAATTACATATGTTGAAAATATTGGCTATTCAGTTCTTTTTTATGTTTTGGTTCCTTTTTATAATTAGGTTCCTTTTTAAAATTAGGTTCTTTTTTACAATTCGGTTCTTTTTTTATAGTTCAGTTCTTTTTTTGTAATTCAGTTCTTTTGTATAATTCGGTTCTAACTGAAAACCGAATTAAAAATTTTAGTTCGGTTCTCGGTTCCAGCCTTGAAAAAATTTTGGTTATTCGGTTCTCAGTTATTTCAGCTCTCATACTCAAATTTGGTTATTCGAATAGAACAAAAAAATGAAAACCGGAATATTTTTTCTAATTCGGTTTTCGAGTAGAACCGAATAACCGAATGCTAGCCCCTTACAGTTTGGCCCCAAATTTTTTAAAGTTAACATTTTACCCTCAAAACTTACTAAAACTAGATTTTTCATTTTTCACCCTAAATTGATTCTAATTTTTGGCCATAATCATATTTTCCACTCAAACCCATCTTTTCTTTCTAGTTACAAATCTACCCACTTAATTTATAATGATCAAACTACCCATATAATTTATAATTTCATTTTAACTCATATTAGCCCCAAACTTGATCCAAACACAACCTAATTTTTGTAATCATTTTTCACCAGATTTTAAGAGTTTTATTCACTCAAACAACCCCTAAAATCAGATTATTACACTTAACATTATACCCAAATAATATCAACTCTTGGAAGTCATAAATCTACCAAAATACTCACAAAACTAGCCAATATTTTCGGCCATCAAGTGAACCATAATATAATCTTACAAAATTTCCAAAAATTTCCATAAAATCTGTATGAGTTATGGACATACATAAAATAACAAGTTTAGTTTTTGGTTTTTGCATTAAACTTCCTAAAACATGTCGAAACTTACACTTGAACCCCATGAAAATTTATGAAAAAAACCAAGTTAGTGTAAATCTAGGTTCTATATGAGTGTTAGGTTTGGACATATTGACAAAATATACAAGAAAAAGCCTTAGAGCACAAAAATGAGCACTAAGACTAGTTTTAACCTTGGAGCTCTCCAAGGTAAGTTGTTTTCTTCAACCTTCGGCCCTATGGAGAAAATGGAGATAAAATTAGCTACTTGAATAGATCTAAAGGTTGGAAGGAAGGTCTAGGTGTTTAAGGTCTAGATCAAAGACTTACCCTTTGAAATCTTCTTTTTGTGATGTTGTTTCTCCTTGTATTTTCGGCCAAAAAGTGGCGGGTATGAGTCTTCATTTTGTGAATGAAAGAGAAGAAGAAGAAGATAAGAAGAAGTTAGGGTAGATTTACGGCCATAAGTAGTCAAAAGGAAAGCTTGAAGCTTATAGCATATTTTTCTTACCTTAACTTTGGTTGAACTTAATAAACTCTAACCCTTTTCTTCACAGCATTTTTGGCCTCCTTTGGCTCATATTTTCGACCTTAAACCATTAAAGAAGGTGGGGTTGAGATGTTGTTGCGTTTGGTGAGATTCAACAAAGAAAGGATGAGATTCAAAGGAAGAAGATGAGAGGAGAAGTGAGGAGTATGTACTCACGTTTTTGTCCTTCCATGGGAGCAAGGAGAAGATAAAAATATGATGAGAAGAGGGGAATGGCAGCTAGGAATATAGGAGAGAGGAGGGAGGATGTGAGTTAGGTTTTCCAAGTGAGAAATGAGAGAAAATGAGTGGATGAGAGTGAAATGAGAGTGAAATGGCAAAGTGGGGCAGCAGTATGTGTGTAGGATGGGTGGCGGTATTTTTTGGAGAGAATGGGAAATTGTGGGGGAGATGGGCTCGTTTATCTTGTGAGCCAATTTTGAGTGTCTTTGGGCTTAATTTGGCCCACTTTGGGCTCTCTAATGTGTTAGTTTGTAATTTATTAGACTAACTTGACCCATAGTGTTTTTCTTTGGTTTTTTATGTTAATTAAATTCCAGTAAGTCTTATTAACTATTTAGTATAATTTCCCAAAAATTTCTCATCTTGTTTATGCTCTTAATTCATGTAATAATATGTTACATGTTACACTAGTTTTAGGGTTTGATTTCTTTATCTAGATATTTCCTTCCACCCCATTTTTTGATGTAAGGTTTAAAAACCTTTTTGAACCACGTATTTAATTATATAAATATATTTTTGAGGTTCCATAATTCCTTAATAAATTAAGGCTCGTTGGCCTTTATAATTCAACAATTAATCCTTAATTATTTTATAATTCTTAGGGGTATTTTAGGTAGTACGCATAGGGATTGAGGAGCATTACGTGATGATCTTCTCGAAGCTCGTCACCCAGATATGGGGTGTCACAGTAGGATTAAGCACACTTGGTTAGACATCTACCCCCTGATGTAGATGAGCAGACAATGATGAGGCACACTATAGCATATATATACTCATGCTTCTCGGTGGCACTATACTTGTTGACCGGTTAGACAACCAGGTCCACCTTATGTTCTTGCAGCTGCTGTGGATCCGATTGGCTGGTCAGTATATCTAGAGTTTCAAATGTTTCATGTGGTTGTACCGACAACTATGTTTGATGTCTGATGTTGGTGACAATGGCATCGGTGGGGCACTAGTTATACTACAAATATGGGTGTGGGATATATTTCTGTAGATTTCCCCTATCTGTCACCCTATTAGGCACACAACCACCTGCACCATCTCCACTTACCACTCGTTGGAATGTGAAGTTTGAAGTGACCAACCATGCTAAGCACGTGCTCACACATTACAGAGAGGCATTTGATAGACAGACTCCAAACCAGGTTAATATCTTTTTATTCATAAATTCTTCATTGTACTCACATGCTTTTGTTAATATTCATTCTAACTTTTTTTTGTTTCTTTCATATTGTATGACAGTCGTACACGGAGGAGATGATTTTATCCTTGCCTGCATATTATTTGGCTGGTCATCACATTGCACGATCTCGTGTGCCGCTTATATGTTTTCATATAGTTGAGTGACATCTCCTAAATCGTGTGATGCGCCAGTTTGGCAAGATCCAGTTGCCACCGGCTGATCGCATCACGGACGGGGAGGATCCTAGGGTAGACCTTCATGACATAGACCTGAGGGACCACACGGATATAACTGGGCCACTCACCATTCAAACTACATTGTTGTGTGGAACCAGCACACATAGAGGGTGGTCGAGCTTCAACATAATGATGATGGTGACACATACAATGAGTGGTTTGGTCGGAATATTAGATGATATATTGGGCGCACCGGAGCTTTGCTGGGGTACATGGTGAGTAAGCGTTACTTTGGTTTGTTATAATTTATTGTCAGTTAATCATTAGGATATCTTTATTATCTAACAAATTATGTGCGGGGAGAGACCACAAATGAGGTCATCGACATGCTTGACCCAATACAAGACGACGATGCTCATCCTAGACTACGGGTCATGTGTGAAATACCCCAAACTAATAAAACATTGATTAAACATCTAATCAAATTAATTAAGGCCTAAACACGCCTTAAAAGTCAATTGAGAACAACAATGGTCAACACAAAGCAAGAATTGCACCCTTTGACCGTTTAGGGTAAATACATACCCAAATGAACTCCTTAGGACCTAAAATTTTGTCCTAATCATAACACATAAAGGGATGTATTAAAATTATTGGACAACACTCCAACACAAATAACAAGCATTAACATGCTTAAAAGTAAAGTAGGGCAAACATGTGCTCTAAGAAACCTTAAAGGTCTTATGACCTCCATTTGATACCAAATTGGATTCCTAAGTTCAATTATCATGTAAGGAACACAATAAAACCGTTCTCAAAGAAAACCAAGCTCAGAAACACCTTGGGACACAAAATGTGCACTAAAACACCTTAAAGCACGTTTTTGTGTATGAGCTCTAAGATATTGATTTTTTGTCACTTTAAGACCTAGATTACATTCTTTATAACATTAAAGTTACATGATAGACTATATTATAAAGTATAAATAAAAGTTTAAAAATAAAATCAAAATGGGTGATTTTGGGTGAATAGTACCCAAAATAACATTTAATTACTTAACTTAAACCATGGTCAATGGTCATCTTTTGGTTTGACCACCCATTGGTGCCCCATATGGCTGTCGTACTCATCCATTATCCAACATAAAATATCTACTAATGAGTCATCTAAAGAGTATTCAATAAAGTAGTAAATATTACCTTATAAGCTCATTTTTCTTCTCTTTCCTCCCATTACTTCCTCCAGCCGAGTTATTCAGTTTCCATACCCTATATTTCAACCTCTTTAACAGCAAGGAGACTCCAAGTTCAGTTGGTGAGATCTTTTGATCTAGGTAAGCTTCTAAGACACATTTATGTCCATTTTCTTCATCTTTTTCTTCTCTTTCCATTGAGCTTACCCACTTCCATTTTCATCCATCCATTTGGTGTGAGTTTGGGTTGGAAAATAGGCTGTGTTTCGGTGGAAAAATTCAGAGGAGGAAGGAAGCAAAGCTATATTGTTGTTAAGGTATAAAAATGTGCTTTAAGCACTTATCACTTCATTCCTTTCATTTCCGGTTGGAAAACTTGATTCTCTAGGCTTATTATCTTCTTATTTACATGATTATTCAGTTGGTATATCAAGAGCTTCAAGGAATAGCCAAATCCATGCCAAAAATACCATTTTTGGCATCTTAATCAAGGTGAAAATTAGCCATCTTCTAAACTGAATTGCTACGGTTTTAAGCCTTGGTTTAGTAGCTCTTTTGATACTCTTTTTCTTCTGTAAATTTAGGCCGAAGAACAGCCTTGGTTGCCTTTGTATTCTAAGGTAAATTTAACCTTGAAATTATACATTAAAATACTTCTTATGGTTAGCTCTTGTTTGGAGACTAATCATGCCTTAATTTCTGTTTGAAAACATGTAAAATAAGCTGTGGAAAAATTATTCCAAGCTAGCCGTGGCCAAACAAGGCCTTATCTTGGCTAAAATAAGGTATAAATCACTTAAACCTTCACTTGGTATATTAATATGTGTTTAAACATATGTATATATAATTGCCGTGAGTGAATAAGCTATAAAAGGTCATATTTTGACCTTAGGTGATTAAGGAATGAGTTAGTAAATTTATCTAAGTAATTAAGTAACATAATTGTCAAATTTAAGACATTATGTGGAAAATTGGTAAATATGGAGAACTTATGGGAGAGGCCGAGAGTTTAATGCATTTTTGGGCATTTATGTATAAATTATTTTATAAGCTAATGTTTGTAATAAGGCCATGTACTTTAGGCCATTTTATTTATGTATATTAAGTTTAAATTAGATTTTAGGTAACATATATATATATATATTACCGCATAGTATAAGGGGTTAAATCATAATTAAATTAAATTTGGGGGCTATATATTAATAAAGCTGAAAATTAGAGGTTAAAAGGATTTAAAATAAAAGTTATAAGATTTTATAAAGTTTTGGGGTTAAATGGTAATTTCTGGAAAATATGGGTACAAACTGTAATTAATGGGAATTTATGGTCAAGGAAATATTAAGGAGGTCAACCTTGACCATATGGTAGGCTTTGACCAAATTAGATAAGTTAAATAAACTTATTTAAGGTTTTATAATAAGATAAGTATTTAATTGTAACATTTTTATAACATATGGGGTATATATGGTGATTACCGAAAGTTAAGGGTGTAAAATGGTATTTTAAGCACCCATGGGCTATTAGGAATTTTTAGGAATTTATTGGGTTGGATTTGGAATTAAAATAAACTATATATGTATAATATATAGTTATTATGTCATTGTTACACTTTGGATAAATAGATGGGGTGGAATGGTAAATACCGAGAGTATATGGGTTAGTAATGGTAATTATAACCCTTGGGTGAAATTTGGTGATTTTTGGAATAATATAAGAGTAGTTAATAAGATATGTGTATAATATATAGTTTTAATGATATTATAAAACTATATGTTATAAATTGGGTCAAAGTGTAATTATAGGAAGTTGGTGGGTTGAAAAATAATTTAGAATAGATATGGGGTCTGTTCGGAAATGTGGAGCATATATAACTATAGGTTATATTTATATTAAGGGTTAAAATGTTATAATATATGATATATATATAACATAACATAATATATGTGGTCAAATTGTAAATTTGGAAAGTTAAAGGGGCTGGAAAATATATAAAAACAACCTAAGGGTCTGTTCGGTTATTTCATAAAAATAACCATAGGTTATACCTTTTTATAAAGTTAAAAATGTTATATTATATGGTATATATAACATGGTATAAATTATGGGGTGATTTTGTAAATAAAGAAAACTATGGGTTATGGAAAGGAATAAGGTTTAATATGGATGCCTATGCGGCATTAAAAATAGTTTTGTATAAAAACTATAGGTTATAAGTTAAAAGAAATAAAAATATCATTTTATATGATATTAGTATATGGTATAACATTACATAATGTTATGGGGTTAAAATGATATTAAAGGGAAGTATAGTGCTGTACCGAATATATTAAGGTTGAAAAATGAATTTTAGACTATGGTCTACAATGTTATAAATGTTATAACAATTATATGTTATTAATGTGATTTAAATGGAATTAATATAAGTAAGGATATTCACATTAAATAATGTGACAAACTATAAATAAATAAGATTTATAAACTAAGGTATATATTGAATAAACCTTAGAGGTTGTATATATACAACATAAAATGTTACATAATATTAGGATAAGGATCTTAATATAAGTTGTAATATAATACAACAAATGAAAATAAATCTAATATAAGATGATAAAAATGTAACATATAAGATTAGAGTTTTACAACTCATGAAACTTACCTATATTGGTAAATATATACATATGCGAGAATAATGTATATAAGGATGGATATATATTATGGTTGGAAACCATATAATATAATGGTGAAGGTTATTATATGAATATAGTTTACAACTGTTGGAGTATGAAGGTGTTGCTGAGATTGAAATACCCCTACTTAATTAAATATGGATTGGACATATAACCAATTAGATTATGGCCTAAATTAAGGGGAATGTGTACATTATTAAGAGCATGTAACGACTTGTGAGCGAACGAGCAATTAAAAATTAGTACGAGCATATACATGTCTGAAAATATGTTGACGTTACATATTAATACGGTCACGTACACATACATGTATACATACACAACGTTACAATATTATGACGTTGTACGTATAACTAAAAACGCGACATGGTGATATAGTCGCATTGGTACATATGACCGAAAACATATAGCTAAAACACGACAAACAAAATGTCGTATCCGTATATAAGTAATCAACAACGTGACATAACAAATAACCGTATATATATATATATATATATATATATATATATGTACACATAACTAGTAACGCGGCATTCTAATACCGTCGCATATATACAAGAAATACACATAAACATGCTGATACAAAAGAAAAAGAAAAAAAAAGAGCAAAACATGCTCTAGCCGAGATTTGAACCCGAGACCTCTCGTACCATTCCCAAAGCTTTAATGGATGAGACTGTGCTCGAATTCGTAACTTATACTACGAATTGAAGATAGTAGTATGTCAATAGGTAATGTGAAATACTAACTAATCTAACAATCTTTCCACCGTAGCTACCCACTTCCGCCTACCTTACATGTCATTCGCATCCAAGCGCTGGACACCTGCAAAAAAAAAATAGACACCGATTTATGTACATAGGTAGAATACAATAAATAAGCTAAGCTACCTAATCTAACCCAACTTGTTCGACATTTCTACAGGGGATAAGTGAATTCCCTTCTCAAGACGTGGGAAGCTTCCCAAAGTAGCTAGAAAAGATGTACCCAGACTCCTACCAACCCATACCTGCTACCCACCATCGATTCCTTTTCTTTTGTTCAAAACCTTTCTCTTCTATCGGTACTTTTCTCCACTTGCAGGAGTCGCTTCCTTCTTCTTCAACCGAAAACGCCAAGCGCTTCTACCATTCCAAAACCGGAAACACAACAACTATTCCTTGCTGTTTCATTCACCGTGAACAATACACATCCTCCATGGCTATTACATCATGAAACAGTTTCTCCTTCTCTGCTGCTCCGGTACCGAGAGAGGCACCCATCTCCCATGCTGCCATCCGAGGCCATAGCGCCAGTTCTTCTCCTTGCTTCTCCACGTACCAAACAGAGAGGAGAACCATCCTATCACATACCGTAGCAATACCCAAGTTTATAGCCCATCTTCATCCTTCTCGTACCTTTCTGCAACCTTCAACGTGGAGCTCCAAACTCTCCTGCTGCTTCAACAAAAGACGAGAGCATACCCAACTTCCATGACTGCTACTACTGCGGTAGATAAGTGTTTTTGGCTCAAGAAAATATCCATCTGTCTCCTCTTATTCTCCTCTCTCCAAAGAGCTAAACCATGCTCATTCTCACCCAGCAACCCGGACTGAGTTAGGAGCTAAAGTAGAGAGGACCTTCGGTTAAAAACAGAGGAGGAAGAGAAGCAAACTTCCTTGTTTTTCTCAAGGTGAGACCTACATAATCCAACCTGATCTTCCTCCTCCATTTCAGTAATATCTCTAGAGTTACTAAGCTCTTCCCTGTTTTCTTTACGTGGGAAAACAAGAGAAAAAGATGCCCATCACTTTGTGAAGGAGAGGATCCAAGCTTGAAGCCTTCCTTCTTGACCACCTTGGTGAGCTCCATCCACTCTTTCCTTCTAAGTCTTGCCGGTAACATGCTTAGCTCCTCATGAGCTCATTCCTTCTGTTTGTCACGTAAAGGGGAATAACTAACTCTGAGAGGGAAAACAATGCATACAAACGACCTTACTGCAACATGCTCTCGGTTAGGTTTCTCCTTGTGTACTCCCTCTTGGTTCCACCGCAAGTATATTTCCAGTTCTTGGCTTACATCTTTGGTTTCTCTAGGCAAAAATCTGGGCTTGATGTGGAGGAGTTCTCGGTTGGGAAAAACAGATGAAGAGAAGAACCACCGTGGTTTATGCCGTGAAGAAGTCCAAACAAGTCCCTGCTATACCAAGCATCGGTAAGGAAAAACTGGTCTTCTTCTTCTTCTCCCTTCTACCGATAGCATACATAGCTTATGCTGAGTTTCCCCACTTGTTCTTCACGTAAAAACAGTGAGCAAATGCCATGAAACCTGCAGTAGTAGAAACCGTGCAAACACTCCTGTTCTACCTTGCTTCGGTAAGGAAAAACCACACCATTCCCCCTCTGTTCTTACCGGTAATATGTACTAGAATAGTATAGTTTTTCACCTCTGTTTTTACACTCAAAAACAGGCGTGAAAGATCCCAACAGAGACCACCTTACTGTGCCATTTTTGGTAAGGGAAAAACATGCCTTGTCCCTCCATGCATTACCGAGAATATGAACTAGTTAAGCACCAGCTTTAACACTGTTTTTCTCATTGAAACCAGGCGGTAACAGCCCCTTACCAAGCCACCAAGTTAAGGTAAAGGTCATGCTTTTATCAAGTTTAAAAATAACCCTTAATGATCTATGTACTCTATGGTAATACAAGCTTGTTTTTGTTGGCATAAATGTTTCCGAAGGGGTGCTAGGACTATGGGCTCCCTCGGCATAAAAGTTGCAAATTTAGTAGGTGTTAACCTACCAAAGTAAGTTAACTCACTACTTAAACATTTCACTAACCAAGCTTACACGTAATTTGGTGTTCAAAACTGATTAAACCTACGTATGTATTTAGCCATGAGCATTTGGAGGCCTTGGCTGTTTGGTGGCTTGGAAAACCATGTAAGAAATACTTAACCTCCTTATTATGTTGTTGTCATGTCATTATGCTAATTAAAAATGGAAGCTGTGGAAATTTTGGGTATCATAAATTTAATTATGTGTTAGAATGGGTAATAACAGTTTTGGTTGGATAGTTTGATATGTTAATGACCTACAAGGTCAAGGAAACTAATTATGGGTCAAAAACATAATTTATAAAGATGTTAGAGTTTGTGTGATGAAAACCGAGACCAAACATGGTCTTAAATGACTAAACTATGTATTATAATGTTTTATAACATTTTTTAGTTGATAATACAAGGTTTAGACGACATATAATGTCATAGGAAATAATTAAATGATTTTAGGAAACATTAAAGAAAAACTATATATTTAACCGTAAACAATATAGTTTTATGACATTTATGTGTAATTATATTCTATGTTAATTATTGCAATATGGCCAAGCATTTTAGGCCAAATAATTTAATTGTTATGTTAAGTTAACAAAAAATGGATTAAATGAATTTAGAACAAAAATAAACACTACCGTAATAGTTTTGGGGTTTAATTGTAATTTAAATAAGTTTTGGGGTTAACTATAGGCATTAGCCGAAAATAGGCTTTAAAACCCCATTTTAAGGATTCTATAAAATTTAATAAAGTTTTGGGACAAAAATGTAATTTATGAAAGTTATAGGGGTCAAACTGAAATTAAATAAGCTTCTGGTCAAACTGAAAGTCATTGGGTCAACATAGACCATATTAGGAGGTTTGACCAAATTTGATTTCATAAATAATTAATTTATGAACTCATGTTAACATTATAAGTGAAATGTTGAATTTATAAAACTTATGGGGCATGAAATGTAGATACCGAAAAGTAGAGGTATAGTTTGGTTAATATGATGGTTTATATCTTGAGTATTAAATTTGGGAATATTTGGAGTTATATAAGTGGGTATATTAATAAAAGTGTATAATATATGTTTTTGTGACAATTAGAAAGTGTATTATATAAGAAGGGGGCAAAATGAAAATAAGGGAGAAGATAATGGCTGGAAGAGAAACCTACCAAACAGCTATGGGCTGTTCGGTAATATGGAAGAAAATAACATATACAAACTATATGTTATAATTATTGTAATGTTCGGATGATATAACAAATGTAGGTAAAAATATTAAGAGGTTAGTGATAAAAGAATAAATATGAAAAGTCGAAGGGTAAAGCAGAAACAAACAGAACCTAAGGGACTGTTTGGTATTTTCAGAAATTTCAAACCATATAATATATTTACACTATACGATTTAAATGATGTAGAATATGGTAAGTTAAGTATGCTATAAGAATTGTGGTGAAATTGTGATACATGGAAAGTATAGGGTTGAAAGGAATGGATTTAAAATGATATGCATTCCCGGCAATTATAACAAAGTGTTATGAAACCTTGGGGTATATATTGATTACAAAGTTTCGATGTTATAAAACAAAGAATTTATAACATGGTATAAGTTATGTGGGTATATTGTGATTAATGGAAATTATGGGAATGAAGAAGTGTAAGAATATTATATGCATACACTATTTTCAGTACAAATATATTAGTTACCAAAACTATATGCTATAAAGTTTAATGACGCATAAAATAATCATGCTATATAATATCATGATATAAGTGTAACACTAAATAATATTATGGTCAAAAGTATAGTATATAAAACTATACATGCTGGCGCATGCATATATTTATGTATCAAAAATGAAGATATAAACTATAGTACAATGACATAAATGCTATGGCTAATATATGATTTTATAATGGTTAAACAAACCTTGCATAAGGAATAACATGTATATGATATAAGCTTCGCATTTCATTAAGGAATTAACGTATATATATATCTGTATATATACCGGCACAATGATATACTGAAATACCCCAAACCTTGATATGTGGGATAAATGTCAAACTATGATATTTAAAGGGTAAAAAGTGCCTTAGAAACGTTAGTGTACAACTTAAACCATAGTAAAACACAATAAACACTAAGACACAGCTTGAGCAAAAACATGCTCTAAGCTTGGAGTGAACTTGGTTGGGACCCAAAGAGCCTACCAAGACTTAGTAATATTCAATTATGATTTAATAAGGATAATTAAGTCCTTAGGAAACTTTGGTAGACAATTAAACCAAACAAAACACAAATAAATACCTTAAAGCCAATATTGGCGAAAATGTGCTCTAAGCTTGGGATAAGTTTGGTTAAGACCTAATAACCTTACCAAGACCTTATTTATATGTTAATGAACATATTAAATCAATTACTAAAGAAAACCAAGCTTGAAAACAAGTTAAAACACAAATGTGCTTTAACGAGCCTTAAAGCACATTTTTGAAAAATTGTCTTGTAAATGAGTTTTGAATGGCTAAATGTCCATCATTACTCTTTAATCAACATGTGTACTACTTAGTATCACATTAGGAAGTCTAAATCAATGGAAATCAAAAATATCACAAATATGTGCCTTAATTTGTGAATAGTGCTCAAATAGTGCTAGTTTAAGTTATAAGTCAACATAAGTTGTTTAATTGGTCAACAAAGGCCATATATATGTTATATATGTAAGGGGCCACGGTTTTAGGGGTGTGAGTCATCACACTTGGCTTGCCAATTAAAAAAAGAAAGAAAAGTAAGTAAAGGTTACCTTTTTGCTTTATAACTTAAATATCTCCAAAACTTACCTCTCTCCTCACTTTCTCTTCTTTTCTTTTTGGTTCCCACCGTCTCCATCCAACCTCATCCTCCCTTCTCCATTCTCGTTTTGCTACAGCAAGTAGCCATTCTCCATCTTTGAATGCTTGTAACTCATGGCTCCAAGCTCCGAATTCAATTCCGAGACTACCGTTGTCTTAGTTAGAGTAAGCTCTACATTCCTATCTTTTCAAATCTTCAAAGCTCCATTTCGGTGCCATGGAGATTCACCATTGAAGGAGCTTGAGCTCATATGTCCATGCCTTGTCATTCTCCTTTGTTTCAAGGTAAGGAAAATCGAAGAAAATCCAAGTTCCCATCATTTTCTTGTATAACCGAAAATTCACCTTACAATGGTGCCTTGTCTTGCTATTTTCTTAGCTTAATTCAATCTTCAAGGGACTAGGAGGAGTCCTATCTTGCCACTTAACCAAGCTCTCTTTCAAATTCCAAAGGTAATCATCAAATTTAGTGTTTTTAAGACACTTATGTAAACCTAGGGTTTAATTATGAGTTTGAGTATTAAACTTAATACTCATTACCCTTATATGTGTATTGGTTAGAAGGTTGACAAGTGATAAAAGCTCCTTGCCGATTTTCAATCAAGAAAAACAAGTGAAAACAAGTGAGAAAGCTCGGAAAACAAAGAGGTAAATGACCTCTCTTAATGTGGTTTTATGTACTAGGGAATTGAGCTATATTTGCTTAATAAATAACCTAAAGAGCCAATGGGAAATGAGCTAGAAAACTATCCACAAGGTGGACTAAAAAGACATGGGAGCATTGTTGTGTGTATTCGCAGGTTGAAGGCATTTAAATGTGGAAATGCAGTGTTTATGGTTTATGCTATTTAAGGGCCTAAGTGCCAAGCAATTTAAGTTTATGCACTATATTGTGATGTAGTGTAGTTTAAAGGTTTAGTTGTGTGTAAAGAACATCTCTTGTGAAGGTGAATGTGTTTGATGGTTAAAGGATGAAAAACCATATGTTTGTGTATAAGAGTGTGTATTAAGAGATTGAATGTTCTTGATTGTCTAAAGGTGAAAAACAATGTGTTTTGGTGTAAGGTGATACAAGAGAAGCTATGACGAAATTTAGTTGATAAACAAAAGAGTTTATGTGTTGTAATGAGATTTTATGACCTAGAAGGTACTAGGAATTTTGAAGTGTTAAGATGGTGAAAGAAAGTGAATTAAGGTGTTCTTAGGTTTTAAGATGCCTTAGGCATAGTCTTGGAGATTTAGGGAACTAATGGATGATTTCTTGATACACCAAGGTGATGGTGGAGGTGTCGTAAAGTCTTGTGCAAAGTTTGGTGAACAATGAAAGTGTAACGCCTTGTGAATGTTTAATTATGAACTTGTGGGAAAGACTTGAGGAGTGTGTGTAAAGGGGATGAGTGTAGTGCAAATGATGTTTAAAAGGGTGGTTATAAGGTAGTGAGGGAGTACTTTGGTTAGGTGAAGTTTTAGGCAAGAATACAAGTTACAAGTGTAAGGAAAAAATGTTCTAAGTGTTAAGGACTTAGTAAAAGTTGAGTAAAAGTTTAAGGAATTTTTGGGATGTTTCGAGAGGGTTTAAGTGTGCCCAAAAGATGTTAAAACATGTGGGAGAACATGTGTAAAGCATAGGAAAAAATTGGGATGAATTTGGAGTTCAGAAAGAGGAGAAAAGCACATTAGAAAATTGGTTCTGCAGTGGACCGCCCCTACGGACCGCCCCTGTGGGGAGGTCCAGTGCAGAGAAGTGAAAAAAAAAACAACGTGTAGCATCTGTTGTGGACCGCCCCTGGGACCGCCCCAGAGGGGCGGTCCAGACCAGAGATGAAGAAAAAAATTTGTTTAAGGCTCCTAATGATGGGGGATTGAATGGTAATGGTTTTAGATGATGTTTAGGCCTTGTTTGGTGACATGTAAAGGTCTTAAAGTGTGTAAACAAATGTTAGGTTTGATGTGAGAGCTGTGAACTTAAGATCACAAGTGTAAAATTAAATATAACGGGATGACGGGGTAACTATGGGCGCATTAGACGTTAAACAAGCATGTTACTCCAATGTTAATGAAAGTAATTGTAATGTTATCAGTTGTTCGAGAATTGCTCGAGGAACATAAGTGGACATGATAAAGTGGACTCCGGTGACAGGTATGGTTTTCTTGCAACCTGTGTCCTACCGGATTACACCGGCTTGTATGCCAATGTGTTTTTCTGTATGTTTGCCACGTTGTAAGATAAAACATGTAATGAGTTTACAGTAATTCATTTATGTGGCGTGTTCAACTCCGATACCATTTAACCTCGGAAGTGTTAACCTTAGTTAACTGAGTCTAGGATCACATGAGAGTTCAGTATTCGGATTAAACGACCCGAACCATGGGACGTTCTAAACCACGGCTATGCGTGTGTTAATTGTGTGATATGTGTTTGTGAATGTAGGGATCTCCCTTGTATGTTTAACCCAGTTGTAATACTGTATGTGTGTTATGTGATAGGCTCCATAGTGGGGTTCTAACTAATATCTAAAAGTAAGTATGTACTAACAGTGGTGAGGAATCCGGTTAGGCCGGTCGCGCGTTGTTTCGGAGAGGGTATCCTTCTTAGCCTTACCCTTCTCTTTGTTATGGTTGTTTCCCTCACGGGTTATGATCTCCCATTAGCTTACTCCAAAGCTTAGCTATTCTGACTTATGATCGGTTTAGGGGGAACATGTGTTTGTGTGGTGTGTTCGGGCCTCCAAACCCGAACCATCTTAACTTAAGTTACTCGTCCGACTATTAGGACGGTAATGAGTGTTGTTGTTATTGTATAACGAGCTTACCATGAGGATGACACCATTCTCTAGGCTCACCAGTGAATCAGCTGTGTTTGGGTCGGTTCCAAGAGGACCGTTCCCGTATGTTATGTGATGTTGTTGTAATGCAATTCCTATTACGATGTTATCATGTGCACGTCGAAACGTGAGAAGTGTTGTTATGTTTTGTTATGTGAGGAATGTTATATGTTGTAAGATATGGAGTGTGTGGATCATGGAAATGAATCCCAGTTTGTGATAAGAGGTGTTTAAGGATAACCCGACTTAAGGGTAAGTGTCGTCTATTAAGGAAGTAGCTCCATTAGAGGAGGAACACTCTAGGGATAATGAATACCATGAGTGACTTATCAGGTAAGGATATATTATCCATTTGTTGAGCCCATTGAGGCGAAATGATTATGTGTTGTGTGTTTACAGTTGCATGCATGTTTTAAATATAAACAATCGCATGCTAAGACGACAATTAGTTGTGCGTGGCCCGGTAGCATGTGGGCTGCGGGATTACCATACCAGCAAAGGTGCTGAGCCCCTTGGGGGCCACCCTTTCTCTTCTTTTCCTATTTCAGGTACAAGGAGCTGGAAGCCGTTCGAGAGTAGGACGGGGTAGTCGTTGTACATGGGTAATCGTTTAAGTTGTATATATACAGTAGGTGTAGTAAGACCGAAATTGTTATCGGCATTAGTTATAAATACTCGGTATAGTTGGAAGGTGTATGTTGTTGTTGTGTTAATGGAAGGGATAGTAATGTGTAGTCGCTCGGGAATTTAGCCCATCAGACCGGTACAATGTGTATGTATTAGCCTTGTTAGCCACGTGGGTGGCTAACGGCGTGTAACACCAACGAGTTAAGTAATGTGATGAGGTTGTTTTTCCGCTGCAGTTTATTGTAAGTGTGTTAATGTTGGATGGGGTGTTACATATACATAAATACTATGGTTTACAAACCATATAGTAGAAAATAATAAATGCTAATTGATAGTATAATTATATACTATAAAGTCATAAGGTTTTAAATTAGTACCACACGCTACACAAATGAGTAGTTGAATAGCATAAGGTATATCAAGAGAATGATCTAACATACCAGGCGAATTAACGTTGCATGGAATGCGTGCAGCCATAAGATATAAGCGATAACCATGCACGCAGCATTATGTTGTAACAATACTTATGCATACAATATAACAATTGATTTAAAATACTACGAGTAGGAAAATGTAATTCCTATGTTAGGAAACGTTAATGACGACGTTCGTATAGGAACCGACGTCTTTGCTAAACTGAATTTTAATACTTACTACGAGTAAGGAATTTTTAAGATAACTATACGTTAACTGGTGACAGTTGAAAATCTAGGGGCGTAGTACCGGGATTACAGACATTATTCGGAAATACCGAATCATACTGTCATGTGGATTGACATATAGTGTTCTTCGTATTGTTAGATCGCCTGTTAGACGTGCGCGCTCGAGAAAGCTTAGTGGTCTACACTGCGCGACCTCGACACGGTGTACGGTATGTAAAGGGGTTTGATCCGAGTTGTCCTGAGGAATTCCTCGGGCTCGGATTTGTTTGATAAGTAACTTGTGTGGATGTATGTATGTGATTCATGTGTGTGATGAGTAGCTATGTTTACTGCATTATTTAATTATGCACGAACGTCCTACGGGACTAATACTATGTCGACTATAGATCGACTTATACAAAACTTCATATGCGAAATGTGTGATTGTGACCACCATTGCCTGACCTAATACGCTAAGTATTACCAGTATGTAGTTATAACCTAAGTAAAACACTTAGGAACGGGACACGACATTGTCGGTCTCTAGAGCCTTGACTCGAACGTGAATGTTACCTAGAATAATTCTAGGCATGCGTAAGACCCATAGGGCTGCCAACAAATTAAGTGATGTTCTCTATGACTAAAACTGTAACTGACTATCTAACTAACAAAGTTAACAATGGAGTGTGATTGAATGTGATGATGTACCTTAATCCAGACAGTCACTGGCTGCTGGTCGCGCGTAGAGATCTCTTGGGTTATCCCGTATCGGGTTTACCCTAGTTAATCCTGAACGAGCCTACATAGATCGTCAGGCGGAGTGTGCTACCGTTGGCACCAGGCCCTTGGCCACCTAAATGGACGCCTTTACAAAGGCAAAGTGAATTAGTCCCAGAGTCTTCGGATGATCAGGGCAGTGAGCACCTTGTGTGTACGTGGGACTACTGTCCAAGTGAACATATTTCGGGTTGTCCTAATTGACGCCGACAGTGCTAACTAAAACAAATGATATGTGAGGGCCCGAGGGGGCCGAATGTTGTAATACATGATGATAAAATACAGCGTACGATTTACTAATGCTGCCGTATTATATGATGTGTGATTGTGCTGTGTATATTTGTACATGACTGTTTGGATTGGATGAATGGTTATATAATCATGCATGTCGTTACAGTATTTATTATATCTGTAAAATGATAAAGCATGAAATCAATCTAATATCAAGACGGTTAAAAATGACAAGTGACCAATAGGGTCCAGATCCGGCATACTCAGCGTCTATCGCTGAGACTACACTTATTGTGCAGGTTGTTGATCTTCGTTGAAGCCGAAGTGCGGGAACATGGTAGATAGGATTACTTCAATTATTGCGTAAGGAATTTATTGTATAACGATACCAGGCTGTAGACGTATGATGGTAATGTTGCATTTATCTGGGATTTGAAATAGATGCTCACTTGTCGACTGTTACGGATGTGGACTTAGTATGATGTATAGGAGATATCTCGTCGTCACTGCGGTTGAGTAGTATTGTTGTTTAGCGTTGAATTTAATTACTGTTTCGTTACTCGCGTGGGCGAGTAATGGCAGGTGACACCCGAGTGAGTTTAGTGTCTTTGTTTATTTTTCCGCTGTGAGACGTTTTACTTTCTGTTAACGTGAGTGACTATTACGCATTTGTTTATGAGGGGTGTTACAAAAGTGGTATCAGAGCGGAGTACCGCTCTGATGACGAGATACTAGGTTAAGACAGTGAGCTTAGGACTTGGGAAACACGAGAAACATTTGTGAGGTACGAAACGTCTTTGTCTTAATGGAATTAAGTGTTAGCAGAGCCTTTGGCTTGCAAGTGCTAGCCTTGGGGCACACAAATGAGTTGATTGAATTATGGTGCGTTATTGAGAAGACGAACGGTGATACCGAAATCTAGTGGTGGAGTGAGCCAGAAAGCTGGCCAAGGGCATAAAGGCCCGGGAATATTACCCCCGTTAAGGACCAGCTGAGAGCTCAGCCAGGAGGAGACACACACGTTATGAGTACATTGGCGACGGTCCACTTTCATGTGGAAGTCCAGTACGAACTACCGCCGACAGTACCCCTCCCGCCACAACCCAATGAGTATAGTACAACTGAGAAATATAATCCCCTAAAATAGGGAAGAGGGCTACCAAGCCCAACGGACTGTTTAAACACTCTCGCAGTGAATGAATAGTTCCTGCTCCTGTAACATTAATACAACCTCAATATCATACCACCCTTAACAACCAAGCGTTGTAGCAAAGGACACCACCAGAGGCGAGTACGACCACTACCGTAATGTCGAGGAAAGGATCACCCAAGGCATCAGGGCACGTGGACCGGGAGCGCCATGAACTCCGCGAGACCGTCGCCCGCAATGGGGACCTTTAACCACCATACCATTGTATCGTGATACCCAACAGTAAAAAAGAAATTATATTGAAAACGTGGAAAAAAAATCTTGTAAGTACACCGTCCTGTTATGGTGATACCTGATATTGTGTACACACAATACAGTGACGCTAGAATCTTGTCATGACGACACATGTGGAGAACAAATTCCGAGCGTTTACGCTACCGTGAGTCTAATGTGAGGGAGGACTTGGTTAATCTAATGATAATGTGGTTAGGAAAATTTCCCAATCCAAATATCGTCTTTTCATGAACACTCACTCTAACAGTACTTAAACAACCAATACAGCAGTACGACAAACAAGTCGGGAACCGACAACTCTACTTGCATGGCGCGCTCGCCACTGCAAGCGCTGATTTAAACAATGTACCAGTAATTTCGTCTACCCCGCGCACTTGCTACTGCAAGTGCTGCAAACACTTACCACTGCTATTATCGTTACAAACGAATATTGTAAACTGTGTAGACCTATGGTACGACACCACGGCTACCAATAATCACCAAACAATTGTACACCTCTAATATAAACTACAAAACTACAATTGTTGCAATAAACCACTAAGATACGAGGCCTACAACCTCTGAAGGGACCGACGAGTCCGACTAACGCAATAAAAAGGGCACACCAGCCCATAACAAATTATAACTACTAAACGAGAACGAATCAGATGACACAGGATGAGAGCCAAGATAACATAATTTAATTATCAAACCATTAAATGGCTGAATTGGAAGTGGACGGTGAAACCTGATTCCCGGGGATCAAGGGAAAACCAACCACAAATTAGGGTGGAAGGTTAGTCCAACACTGGTGCTGATCACACCAGGGTCGGATGACTCCTGAGACTCTTCACAAGTTGCCACAATATAATTCAGTCAGGATAAACAAAACAACAACATACTAGTTACAAACAACTAGCAACAATGTGCAATAAGATATTAAATAAGTAAACTTGTGACTAACGATTTACGTTGCATATATTAAACCATACAAAATAAAATTATGAAGAGAATACGATCGTATAACAATCAACCATATAGTTTCCAACTAGATCGTATGCTCCGTATTTATATTTATTCACATATACTTGTGCATCACATATATATACACTTATATTCATATTTCATGATTCATTCTCCTACATTATATGTCACATTTTCATCATCATCATAATGTAAGGTGATTACTTGGTTTGTTGCACTATAGTATGCAATTTATATTAAGAACTTTATCTTAATATTTTGTAACATTTCAGGACATATATTTAAAATTCCTAAGGTTTACTTTATACTAACCTTAGTTTATAAATTCAATTTTCTCATTAAATATTATAACCCATACCTTTAATAAAAACTATATTATTGCCGAAAGGCATATACATCAAAATTCTTATTTCCATCAACTCCTGATATTTTTTTTCCATTATTACAATATTGCCACATATTTAGTAAAATGTTATACATATCATATGTTATAACATCTTAACTTGATAATAAATGTAACTTATAGTTTACTAACTATATTCATGTATACGCCAACCCGTGATGAACACAAGAGAATTAGTAAAACGTATCAGTCCACAGATGGACCAAGAGTGAAAAGAACAATTCTACCGTAATACGGCCATTACCAATACCTTCGCAACAATGAACGCGAATCAACACTGAACCATGAACGCATAATAATTACCACCTCTGAGCACCACCTTTACCAAGGAGTGCCATATACTGTTATGTACAATTACAACTAATCAACATCAAGATTAAGTTTATATGTATTGACAGGATCATACTGGTTATGAGACAAGTTCTAAGTAGAAAAGGGCTACCGCCATGGGCGTCCCGCCATGTAAAGAAAATGATAAGTATCAATATATGTTAAAGACATGTCGTTTACTACTGTGACGACTGTCAGTGATGAATGAATGTGTAAATCGAATCATTGACAACCACCTAAATCGATATTATAGAACACACAAACCAAACGCTAAATAGCGTAAATAAGCAAGTACCTAATGTACAAATAAGGGGCATAAGCTCAGGAGACCGGGAACACCGACTCCAATTACCTTTCCAGGTATATTACTAACATAACAATGTCTAAGTTAATATAATGAAGCAATGGAGCTACAATACATACCGTAAGCAATGGGAATAACAATCATGATTTACTAACAGGCGCCAAACCGCGCACTTGAAATACAAATACTGCAGTTACAAATAACTAGCACTAAACAATAAGTAACAACAAAGACATTGCTTACTAGCCGAATACCAGAAGTATATACCAGCATTCAATGCTAATCACTAATAGTGATAAATATTTAGTCCTAATGGACAAACCTAATCTTATGAGAAATAGCATACCCTTTGTGGATACAGTACCATCAATGAGAATAGTTGGAAAGATGAAGAACCAAGTTGCTCAAGCAATCATGCAATCTATAATACACCCAATTAAACGGGAGAGGGAACGCATATAAATACCCAAGTATGAGTACTTACCCTACGCCGTATCGGGAAGTATAGGTAAGATATGATAATGATTAAACCTGGAGGAAAGGATTATGTATATACTCATGAAGATCGAGATAGGAGAACTGACATCGCTGGCTCAGCACGAACATTACATTGATCGATTGCAGCCATACAGACGAACCAGCATCTAACGTTTAACTGGTTAACAACCAAGTGCTACCCTAGTGTATCACTAAGGACATGAGTCCAGGGAACAAAAAAAATAATGTTTTTAACCACTTTACCACCATACTACTAGAACATTAGCACCTACAATAAGATAACCGACAATGCGGACCAATTTACATCGAACTACCATAAGGACATCCATCAAAAGGGAGATTGGCAATAGAATACTTCACAATAGCCGTGTGACGGACGCTACCAGTTTACTAAACAAGACATGGGACGACCGCACTCCGATAGGAGCATGTGGGCCTGACAGACTTATTTATAAGTTGTCAGGTAAGTAGTAATGTATCAGTACGGTACCCCATGCAGGTAGACAAGTAGTGTTAAGAACACGAGAAGTAGTCAACTCCGTACTACGGACAGTGATGCAAATCACCTCGAAGATGGACGAGAAGAGCCGCAGTTGACCAACGGGCTAGAGAAACCAAGAACCTACAACACAGAGTAGCAGACAATACACAGTGAAGACAAGGACCCTTCGAAGATGTCGACGCTGATAACGGGAACAGGAAACCCACAGTATGGACGAATAATACGTAGAACCCTCATAAGGATCATGCAAGTTCTTGCAATCCAGAGGAATCTACCAAGCGATGGGAATTTAAACGCGTAACTACGCAATAATGGAAAAACAAAGCTAGTATACTAGCAGATGCTTTAACAGGAACATAAACGTTATAATGACTAACAAACCGTCAAATCGACTGAAAGGTTATGCGCGTGGAAGCGACAAACACGAACAACTATCAATAATAATACGTGGGCGAACTTAGATGAGTAAAACGCGCAGAGAATAATGCGAAATGGAAGATGACGTTGCAGAACTCTAATGCGAGCACCACATATGGATTTCCCTGGCAGGAAGAACCATACTAACGTTGTTGCTAACCCGACACACGGGAAAAGATGTATATATCAACACGAACAATGTGTTACTCCGGACAAAACCACCAGGAGACATGGATGACAATCGTATCTAAGTAGATATCAAGGCTAATATGTCTCGATATTACCAAGAAAGGCGCAAAGAGCACTCAGTACTAATAATAGCCAATGTCATATGACAACTCATGCTGAAAGTCTATGAGACGAGATACCGAAAATGCTAGTAATCCTAACGATGGGATATACGACAATACAATGAATCAACCGAGCCTATATTCATGGACCTACACCTCTGTACGGAGCGAGTGGGCCCATCAGAACGATTCGGGAGAGAGCACAAACACGTGCCTCACCCTTTCTATATTTAAGAGCCCGAAGGGGCTAGAGTCTTACCCGTCTCTCTGATATGAGAATAATCTACTCCAAAGGTGAAAACACCACATGAGCGTTAGAGAACTCTATGAGAGCCAAGTATCCAACGCTCCTTGTGGAGCGGCTGTTGAATACTTGTGGGGTACGGGGGCGTAACCCTTTTTAAGGGGGGTAGAGCCTCTTGGCTGTGCACATGTTTGCACTGAATTCTGTTATTTCGTATGCGGGGCATACAATAGTTTGTGGGTATGCGGGGCATACAATGTTGGTTGTTGGTATGTTTGTGGGTATGCGAGCCACACGATGTTGATTGTTGGTTTGTTCCGTATGCGGGGCATACGTTGTTTATGATGTTGTTTGTGCTTTTTGATGGTGTTGTTTGGTACGCGGGGCGTACGTGGTTGATTTGTTTGTGTGAGATGTGCACTTGTATGTGAATTTTATGAAATACTTAATGGCGTGTTTACAACCAGGTGTAGTACTTTCTTTATGATACTGTGATATATATATTGTTGTACCTTGTAGATTGTTTACTTAGGGTATCGCTTAGATACGAAACGAATAATTAGATACGAAATGTGGAATGATGATATGGTATGACACCTCGGGAGTTGTCAGGGTTGGTAGAACTGATAGGAAATGATGGTGCTGATGGATCGCCTATATCCATATATGTTTGAAATAACGCCACAATTGAGGGCTATGTGCGTATTGCACAACACGATGTGTGTAAATGATATATCACATAGATATACATTATGGGATCATTGGTAGTTGTTAACACACCTATTTGAACAAAGTGACTTCGGAACGAAGTCTTTTAAGGGGGTAGATGAAATACCCCTACTTATTAATATGGATTGGACATATACCCATTAGATTATGGCCTAAATTAAGGGGAATGTGTACATTATTAAGAGCATGTAACGACTTGTGAGCGAACGAGCAATTAAAAATTAGTACGAGCATATACATGACCGAAAATATGTTGACGTTACATATTAATACGTCACGTACACATACATGTATACATTACACAACGTTACAATATTATGACGTTGTATGTTAACTAAAAACACGACATGGTGATATAGTCGCATTGAACATATGACGAAAACATATAGCTAAAACACGACAAACAAAATAGTCGTATCCGTATAAGTATAATCAACAACGTGACATAACAAAATAACCGTATATATATATATATGTACACATAACTAGTATGCGACATTCTAATACCGTCGCATATATACAAGAAATACCCATAAACATGCGATACAAAAGAAAAGAAAAAAAAAGAGCAACATGCTCTAGCCGGGATTTGAACCCAAGCCTCTCGTACCATTCCCGAAGCTTTAACCGGATGAGCTGTGCTCGAATTCGTAACTTATACTAACGAATTAAGATAGTAGTATGTCAATTAAGTAATGTGATAATCTAACTAATCTAACAATCTTTCCACCGTAGCTACCCACTTCCGCCTACCTTACATGTCATTCGATCCAAGCGCTGGACACCTGCAAAAAAAAAAAAATGACACCGATTTTACATAGGTAGAATACAATAAATAAGCTAAGATACCTAATCGAACCCAACTTGTTCGACATTTCTACAGGGGATAAGTGAATTCCCTTCTCAAGACGTGGGAAGCTTCCCAAAGTAGCTAGAAAAGATGTACCCAGACTCCTACCAACCCATACCTGCTACCCACCATCGATTCCTTTTCTTTTGTTCAAAACCTTTCTCTTCTATCGGTACTTTTCTCCATTTGCAGGAGTCGCTTCCTTCTTCTTCAACTGAAAACGCCAAGCGCTTCTACCATTCCAGAACCGGAAACACAACAACTATTCCTTGCTGTTTCATTCACCGTGAACAATACACATCCTCCATGGCTACTACATCATGAAACAGTTTCTCCTTCTCTGCTGCTCCAGTACCGAGAGAGGCACCCATCTCCCATGCTGCCATCCGAGGCCATAGCGCCAGTTCTTCTCCTTGCTTCTTGTTGGGATAAAACCTAACGGCAAGTGTACCGGTCAATTCTAGCAAGTTTTAATAGAGAGAATTCCCTAAGTATCGAACCAGAGGAGGCGATGTGTCTAGTTTAAATCTTTATTAATGTCAGATTAAAACAGGAAATTGGGGTTTGATTTGATGATAATTAGAAACAGAATGCAAACAATAACAAGCAGGAAAATAAATGTTGTGAAACTGATTTGGAAAGGAGATCCCGGTTTACTACTGCACCCTAAATCTGTGATTCCTATCCCTAAGTGATTTATAAGACAATTCTGAGTAAAACCCTAGAACAAAGATAATTTACCTCCGGTCTCCCGCTTAGCAAATACTAGTTAGCAAAGACTGAATTTTAACTCTCGTTACAAACCCACTGTTTACTAACCGCCTTAAGAACAATCTAGTTTATTGGTCAATTAGCAATTTAGAGGAATTACCATCTCTAAACTAACCGGTTATTTTCCTATATTCAATTGAAAGCCGCAGTCGTCACATATAAGCTAACAAAATACTCTTATAATTGGCCAAATTATAAAGATTAAAGAAATTAAGCAAGGAAAATAACTTTACTCAATCAAATTGCATTAAATCACAAAGGAACAGGAGTAGTCAATTTAGGGATACATAGCAAACCGAAATCTAAAAGAACTACTTAGCCATTGACATGTTTACAATAATCAGAACTGTATGAGTAATTATAGAGAACAAGAAGGAACTCTGGTGAAATTTCTGGAGAAGTCTCCGTGGTGACTTCTGCTCTGCTCTGCCAAACTCCAAACCAGACTCAGACTCCAACTCCAACTAAACTCTCTGTATTGTGGGGATTTTGTGCGCTGTCGAAGTCTATCCTCACGTTGGCTAGCCCCTCTCTTTATAACCACAGAAATCTATCTTTTAATCTATCTCTAATCTCTCTAATTAAGCGTCTGGATACAAGATATAATAAGAGATATTAAAGATAAACACGAATTCCGTTATTTCCGAAACTGATTAAGTCGCTCCGCTTGTATTGGTCCGGGTTTGCAAAGTAGGATGCAAACCCGGACGACGTCTAAAAAGAGGCAGAAGGTCTCGTCTTGGGATGGTCCGGGTTTGCAAAGTAGGATGCAAACCCGGACGACGTCTAAAAAGAGGCAGAAGGTCTCGTTTGGGGATGGTCCGGGTTTGCAAAGTAGGACACAAACCCGGACCGCATCTGAAATTGGGCAGAAGGCTCTGCGACAAGGTGGTCCGGGTTTATAAACCCAGCTGCAAACCCGGACCCTCTATAGAGCACTGCAGTAATTGGTAAAATTCAGTCTTTGACTCTGATTTGACTTCCACTTGTTGACTCAACCTCTAACATCTTCATTTAAGCATTTTGTTGAGCATTTTATCCTGAAAACATAACAAATTGATCATTGGAGACAAATATAACAATAAAGTATAAATAAAGCATTAAGGAAGGAATATAAAGTCATAATGTAGACAATTAAGCATGAATTAGTCTAGTAAACTTAGACAAATTCCTGACTTATCAACTTCCTCACACTTAATCTTTGCTTGCCCTCAAGCAAATAGAAACATACTGAAATCTTACAGAAGGGAGTCATCAGTTTAGAACTGTGCACAAGGAGATCTAATAATGAAAAGCAGTCATAGAGAACAATGATCCACACTTGCAGGTTTTCATAAACAGTGAACTGAGAAGTATTTTACAAGAGCTTAAGGCACATAGTAAAACCACTGACTCCAATTTCACTCAGGGACTACTTTCCAATTAACTTTCCACAATCCATGGACGACAAGGGGTGAGAAGTAATATCTTATTCCATATTACCTTTCATCACCACGTACTCATAATCAAGAAAGACTTTGCACTTTGCATTTGAAATTAACAAATTTCTTCAACTTTCTAAACAAGCATTAACTTTCTCTTTTATATCCCTCAGACTTTTCTCTCCATTCATGTAGCGGTGTTGGGTCTTCTATCCCAGATCAGATGACCTTAGGTAGATGGTGATGAGGCACCCCGAGGACTTAATTACCAAATGGACGAGGCCTTTTTCTGGGTTAAAAGTTCGATTAGAGGAGTACCTTGCCTTTGTCCTTCATTCCTTTCATTCAATAATCATTCCCAAAGTCCCCAAGTGAAATCAAAATCAAATAGTTTCACTAATAGGCTTAACTTTTTAAAGAAGAAATAGACATGCATTAATCAAAACTGTACATACAAGCAGTGCAACCAGAATTCCCACAACTATTTTCCAGCTTCGATCTCACAAGAACTAGTGCTACTCGTGCGGTGTTCCAAACCAACTTATCCAACCACTGAATAAGACTCAGGTATGTTATGCAACCAAAAATTTTTGAGGGCCAACAAAAATACTGTGAAAATGGAGTGATAGCCTTAAAAATATTCAAAATTAGCACATTTGAATGAAATTGAGCAAGAGCATGAGCATGTGTAACTTCCCTTCCTCACACTTAAAAATTAGCAATGCCCTCATTGCTTCATGTAAATGATTAAGACGGAAGGAAAAACACAAAGTCGCAGAAAACAACGTTGAAAAATAAAAGAAGTTAGAAAATCACGCCCCTGGAGTATTTTGAGGACAACGTCCTCACACTTAGCCAAAAGCATCGGGGTGTTGAAGTCTGCAGAAAAGTCGACAGAGTTTCCTTTGGATACCTCAATACCTCACACTTAGCAAAAGCAGACCTGTAGCTCAAGAAATAGAACCAGGCAACATGAACTTGTAGAAACAGTAAGTGTGTGAGTGAAAATCATAGTTAAGTGATACATACGTTATGAAACAGGCAGTATTCGAATCCAAGTAAGTTAGAAGTATACAGAAAACACGCCAGTAAGTATTGCACTTGTGTGGTCCGGGTTTGCTAACCAATACCCAAACCCGGACCATACGAAAATCATGCCAGTGAGGTCTCCGCTTATGCGGTCCGGGTTTCAAACCTATCCTCAAACCCGGACGACACGCAAAACATGCCAGTAGCTACTCCGCTCTTGTGATCCGGGTTTGCAAACCAAGTAGCAAACCCGGACGTGCATCAAAATTAGACAGTAGGTATCTCGCCCTCACGATCCGGGTTTGCAAACCAGCGCGCAAACCCGGACGACCTCCAAAACTTGCCAGTAGCGTCGCCCAGCTATAGGTCCGGGTTTGCAAACCCAGCTCCAAACCTGGACAACCCTTAAAAGTGGCCAGAAACTGAGATCCCTCCAAACTCCTGAATTCACCTTCAAAAGTATATGAAACTAAACAAAACATGTCTAATAAACACGTTAGCCCAAAAATAAAGAATCAAAAACAATAAAACTTACGAGAAATAAACAAAAATGAAAATAATAAAACTCACAAAACTGGGTTGTCTCCCAGCCAGCCGCCCGTCTTTTCGGTCTTTGGCTAGACCGTGCCTCATTCTCTCAAGAGACTGCAGAGGATTGAGCTGTCTTGGGTTCCCAGCGACAAGAAGTTCGAGATGCTCCCAAAACTTGTTTTGAAGACCTACCAGCATAAAACAGTAGTTGCTCACCTTCTGCATTCAAAGTGATCGTACCGTGAGCAACTTCGATTCGAGCATCGGCTGTTGCTAGGAAGGGTCTTCCAAGGATGATAGGAACTGTTGGATCTGCCGCCATGTCGAGTACGACAAAATCGCAAGGAAAGTACAGATGCTCCACCTTAACCATCACATCCTTAGCGATTCCCCAAGGATAAACCATTGAGCGATCTGCTAGCTGAAGCGTCATTCATGTTGGCTGTAAGTCCCCAATCCCAAGCTTTTCAAAAATAGTGTATGGCATGAGACTGATTGATGCTCCCAAATCAGCAAGACAGTGGTCAAAATCAATGTCTCCTACTCTGCAAGGAATTGTGAAACTTCCAGGATCTTTGCATTTTTCTGGTTGGCGCTTTTGTATGATCGCTGAACAAGTTCCTGTAAGCTGAATAGTCCCTGTCTCAACTAACTTTTCCTTATTAGATAAAAGCTTCCTTAAATACTTGGCATAGTTAGGCACCTTCGCAACTAATTCAACAAAAGGAATATCAACAGATAGTTGACGAAGTAAAGTAAGAAACTTATCAAACTCACTATCCTCCTTGAAACGCTTGGTTCTGCTTGGGAAGGGAACTGGAGGAGAAACGTCAACTGCAGGCGGTGTAGGTGGAGGAGATTGGTTGGCGCTTTTGTATGATCGCTGAACAAGTTCCTATAAGCTGAATAGTCCCTGTCTCAACTAACTTTTCCTTATTAGATAAAAGCTTCCTTAAATACTTGGCATAGTTAGGCACCTTCGCAACTAATTCAACAAAAGGAATATCAACAGATAGTTGACGAAGTAAAGTAAGAAACTTATCAAACTCACTATCCTCCTTGAAACGCTTGGTTCTGCTTGGGAAGGGAACTGGAGGAGAAACGTCAACTGCAGGTGGTGTAGGTGGAGGAGATTGGGTGGTTTTGCAATTACGCTCATTCTCTAGCACCGGTTCCTCTATATTCACCACCTCAAGCTCATTAGTTTTACCTTTACCGCTCCTAGTAGTTACCTTCTTCACTGTTTCCTTTTCCTGCAAAGAAGATTTTTTAGCCAAGATGTCATCTACTAGCTTAGCATAGTTTGGCATAAACTTAAGCACTTCAGAAAAAGGCATATCTTAGTTGATTTCTTAAAAATATTAAGAAATTTTCCAAGCTGTTCATCGAGGTCCCTTTTCTTTAACCTGTCAGGAAAAGGAATAGGTTCTTCAAATTTATGATTAGAAACAAAAGAGTAAGAAGGTTGAGTTTCAGGAGACTTCTTCTCCTTGGGTGTTTCAAAAGCTTTACTAGAGTCCTCAACCTCTTTTCGAACAGGCTGAATGACAGCAACAAGTGGAGCATCATCTTCCACAACAAAAACAGCTTTGGCATGCTCTCTTGGATTCTGCTCTGACTGACTAGGCAAAGAACCCAAAGGACGCTGAACTAGCTGCTGAGATATCTGAGACAGCTGAGTCTTGATGTTCCTGTTGAATGTCCTTTGATCAGCGTTGAAAGTCCTCTGCTCCTGATTGAAAGCTTCCAGCTCATTGAATTTCTTCGTGCTAACCGAGATGAAATCATTCATCCTGGCCAGAACTTCATCCATACTAGAAGACGCTCCAGCACCTGAATTCTGTGCTTGCTGATTCTGCAGTGGCTGCTTCTGATAGGAAGGATTGTACTGCTGCTGGGGCCTCTGATTGTAATTGTTGTTACCACCAGCTTGCTAACGGTTTTGCTGCTGAGCTTGATAACCCGGATTTCCTTGATTCCCAAAATAATTACCCGGTCTGTTACCAACATAGTTCGCTGCCTCTTCTTGTGGTGGAGAACACTGGCACATGTTAGAAGCTCTACCACAGTACTCGCACAGTGGATAAACCTCAGGAGTTGCTGCACTGGACTGTGGATTCATAACTGCACACATACGCTCAAACTGCTTCGACATTGCTTCTATCTTGGCAGCCAAGAAAGTGTTTGAATCTACTTCATAAACCCAGCTGGTTTCTTCGGTGCGGCTTCTCCTGCTCTTGTACCTCCCCACTGATTAGCTGTTGTAGTTATAGTCTCTAGCAGCTCTTTAATCCGTGTAATGGGTAGCTCCATCAAACTACCTCCAGCACAAGTGTCAACCAACAACCGGCTAGACGGATCCAAATCCTTGTAAAAGGACTGCAGTATAACCTCTTCACCTAGTCCGTGATGTGGTACCTTCCTTACTATCCCCTTAAAACGCTCCCAAGCTTCAGACAAGGACTCACCGGTGAACTGTTTGAAGTTTGTAATTTCTCCTCTCATGGTCAGCATCCGAGAGGGTGGGAAGTACTTTGCCAAGAATGCATTAGCCAGCTCTCCCCAAGTAGTGATACTGTCAGGCGTCAGCGAGTTTAACCATTCAGCCGCTCTATCCCTCAGAGAGAATGGAAACAAAGTGAGCCGGGCCACCTCCTGCGAAGCTGGTGTCGAACACGCTCCTACCAACCTCAGGAATGTAGTGAGATGAACATTCGGATCTTCAGTGACCGTCCCGCTGAACTGAGGCGCGTTCATCACCATGGTCACATAGTGAGTCTTGAACTGCCACTGCACTCCTGCTGGTAGCGCAGGAATCACAATTGGCGACACCAACCCCTCAACACTTGGGCGGGTGTAGTCCCTCATCTGCCTCTCGTTATTCGCCATGTTCACTACTGGTTGAACTTCTGGACCCTCTTCAATAACAGGTGGTTCGAGCACCCCCTCCTCAACTGGTGGATCCAGGTTCAAGTCTCTTCGAAGCTGTCTCGCAAACCTCTCGATCTCAAGATTGAGTTCGAACTCCGGTTCTCCTACAGAACGGGTTTTAACCATAAACCGAGAGTTATTGAACTGAAGCTAAGATAGCGTAAATTAAAAGAGCAGCAAAAATCAGATTAACTAAACGAAATAAATGAAAATAAATAACAGGAAATAAAAATAAACAAAATAAAGACTAAACTAAATAACCGTGCCTCCCCGGCAACGGCGCCAAAAACTTGTTGGGATAAAACCTAACGGCAAGTGTACCGGTCAATTCTAGCAAGTTTTAATAGAGAGAATTCCCTAAGTATCGAACCAGAGGAGTCGATGTGTCTAGTTTAAATCTTTATTAATGACAGATTAAAACATGAAATTGGGGTTTGATTTGATGATAATTAGAAACAGAATGCAAACAATAACAAGCAGGAAAATAAATGTTGTGAAACTGATTTGGAAAGGAGATCCCGGTTTACTACTGCACCCTAAATCTGTGATTCCTATCCCTAAGTGATTTATAAGACTATTCTGAGTAAAACCCTAGAACAAAGATAATTTACCTCCGGTCTCCCGCTTAGCAAATACTAGTTAGCAAAGACTGAATTTTAACTCTCGTTACAAACCCACTGTTTACTAACCGCCTTAAGAACAATCTAGTTTATTGGTCAATTAGCAATTTAGAGGAATTACCATCTCTAAACTAACCGGTTATTTTCCTGTATTCAATTGAAAGCCGCAGTCGTCACATATAAGCTAACAAAATACTAATCCTTATAATTGGCCAAATTATAAAGATTAAAGAAATTAAGCAAGGAAAATAACTTTACTCAATCAAATTGCATTAAATCACAAAGGAACAGGAATAGTCAATTTAGGGATACATAGCAAACCGAAATCTAAAGGAACTACTCAGCCATTGACATGTTTACAATAATCAGAACTGTATGAGTAATTATAGAGAACAAGAAGGAACTCTGGTGAAATTTCTGGAGAAGTCTCCGTGGTGACTTCCTGCTCTGCTCTGCTCCAAACTCCAAACCAGACTCAGACTCCAACTCCAACTAAACTCTCTGTATTGTGGGGATTTTGTGCGCTGTCGAAGTCTATCCTCACGTTGGCTAGCCCCCTCTCTTTATAACCACAGAAATCTATCTTTTAATCTATCTCTAATCTCTCTAATTAAGCGTCTGGATACAAGATATAATAAGAGATATTAAAGATAAACACGAATTCCGTTATTTCCGAAACTGATTAAGTCGCTCCGCTTGTATTGGTCCGGGTTTGCAAAGTAGGATGCAAACCCGGACGACGTCTAAAAAGAGGCAGAAGGTCTCGTCTTGGGATGGTCCGGGTTTGCAAAGTAGGATGCAAACCCGGACGACGTCTAAAAAGAGGCAGAAGGTCTCGTCCTGGGGATGGTCCGGGTTTGCAAAGTAGGACACAAACCCGGACCGCATCTGAAATTGGGCAGAAGGCTCTGCGACAAGGTGGTCCGGGTTTATAAACCCAGCTGCAAACCCGGACCCTCTATAAAGCACGACAGTAATTGGTAAAATTCAGTCTTTGACTCTGATTTGACTTCCACTTGTTGACTCAACCTCTA
Source organism: Limonium bicolor (assembly GCA_023374045.1). Classification (NCBI taxonomy): domain Eukaryota; kingdom Viridiplantae; phylum Streptophyta; class Magnoliopsida; order Caryophyllales; family Plumbaginaceae; genus Limonium; species Limonium bicolor. Next base: position 75,080,282 of record CM041778.1, on the reverse strand, counting down.
ACATCTTCATTTAAGCATTTTGTTGAGCATTTTATCCTGAAAACATAACAAATTGATCATTGGAGACAAATATAACAATAAAGTATAAATAAAGCATTAAGGAAGGAATATAAAGTCATAATGTAGACAATTAAGCATGAGTTAGTCTAGTAAACTTAGACAAATTCCTGACTTATCACTTCTCCACGTACCAAACAGAGTGGAGAACCATCCTATCACATACCGTAGCAATACCAAAGTTTATAGCCCATCTTCATCCTTCTCGTACCTTTCTGCAACCTTCAACGTGGAGCTCCAAACTCTCCTGCTGCTTCAACAAAAGACGAGAGCATACCCAACTTCCATGACTGCTACTACTGCGGTAGATAAGTGTTTTTGGCTCAAGGAAATATCCATCTGTCTCCTCTTATTCTCCTCTCTCCAAAGAGCTAAACCATGCTCATTCTCACCCAGCAACCCGGACTGAGTTAGGAGCTAAAGTAAAGAGGACCTTCGGTTAAAAACAGAGGAGGAAGAGAAGCAAACTTCCTTGTTTTTCTCAAGGTGAGACCTGCATAATCCAACCTGATCTTCCTCCTCCTCCATCTCAGTAATATCTCTAGAGTTACTAAGCTCTTCCCTGTTTTCTTTACGTGGGAAAACAAGAGAAAAAGATGCCCATCACTTTGTGAAGGAGAGGATCCAAGCTTGAAGCCTTCCTTCTTGACCACCTTGGTGAGCTCCATCCACTCTTTCCTTCTAAGTCTTGCCGGTAACATGCTTAGCTCCTCATGAGCTCATTCCTTCTGTTTGTCACGTAAAGGGGAATAACTAACTCTGAGAGGGAAAACAATGCATACAAACGACCTTACTGCAACATGCTCTCGGTTAGGTTTCTCCTTGTGTACTCCCTCTTGGTTCCACCGCAAGTATATTTCCAGTTCTTGGCTTACATCTTTGGTTTCTCTAGGCAAAAATCTGGGCTTGATTTGGAGGAGTTCTCGGTTGGGAAAAACAGATGAAGAGAAGAACCACCGTGGTTTATGCCGTGAAGAAGTCTAAACAAGTCACTGCTATACCAAGCATCGGTAAGGAAAAACTGGTCTTCTTCTTCTTCTCCCTTCTACCGATAGCATACATAGCTTATGCTGAGTTTCCCCACTTGTTCTTCACGTAAAAACAGTGAGCAAATGCCTTGAAACCTGCAGTATTAGAAACCGTGCAAACACTCCTGTTCTACCTTGCTTCGGTAAGGAAAAACCACACCATTCCCCCTCTGTTCTTACCGGTAATATGTACTAGAATAAGTATAGTTTAACACCTCTGTTTTTACACTCAAAAACAGGCGTGAAAGATCCTAACAGAGACCACCTTACTGTGCCATTTTTGGTAAGGGAAAAACATGCCTTGTCCCTCCATGCATTACCGAGAATATGAACTAGTTAAGCACCAGCTTTAACACTGTTTTTCTCATTGAAACCAGGCGGTAACAGCCCCTTACCAAGCCACCAAGTTAAGGTAAAGGTCATGCTTTTATCAAGTTTAAAAATAACCCTTAATGATCTATGTACTCTATGGTAATACAAGCTTGTTTTTGTTGGCATAAATGTTTCCGAAGGGGTGCTAGGACTATGGGCTCCCTCGGCATAAAAGTTGCAAATTTAGTAGGTGTTAACCTACCAAAGTAAGTTAACTCACTACTTAAACATTTCACTAACCAAGCTTACACGTAATTTGGTGTTCAAAACTGATTAAACCTACGTATGTATTTAACCATGAGCATTTGAAGGCCTTGGCTGTTTGGTGGCTTGGAAAACCATGTAAGAAATACTTAACCTCCTTATTATGTTGTTGTCATGTCATTATGCTAATTAAAAATGGAAGCTGTGGAAATTTTGGGTATCATAAATTTAATTATGTGTTAGAATGGGTAATAACAGTTTTGGTTGGATAGTTTGATATGTTAATGACCTACAAGGTCAAGGAAACTAATTATGGGTCAAAAACATAATTTATAAAGATGTTAGAGTTGTGTGATGAAAACCGAGACCAAACATGGTCTTAAATGACTAAACTATGTATTATAATGTTTTATAACATTTTTTAGTTGATAATACAAGGTTTAGACGACATATAATGTCATAGGAAATAATTAAATGATTTTAGGAAACATTAAAGAAAAACTATATATTTAACCGTAAACAATATAGTTTTATGACATTTATGTGTAATTATATTCTATGTTAATTATTGCAATATGGCCAAGCATTTTAGGCCAAATAATTTAATTGTTATGTTAAGTTAAAAAAATGGATTAAATGAATTTAGAACAAAAATAAACACTACCGTAATAGTTTTGGGGTTTAATTGTAATTTAAATAAGTTTTGGGTTAACAATAGGCATTAGCCGAAAATAGGCTTTAAAACCCCATTTTAAGGATTCTATAAAATTTAATAAAGTTTTGGGACAAAAATGTAATTTATGAAAGTTATAGGGGTCAAATTGAAATTAAATAAGCTTCTGGTCAAACTGAAAGTCATTGGGTCAACATAGACCATATTAGGAGGTTTGACCAAATTTGATTTCATAAATAATTAATTTATGAACTCATGTTAACATTATAAGTGAAATGTTGAATTTATAAAACTTATGGGGCATGAAATGTAGATACCGAAAAGTAGAGGTATAGTTTGGTTAATATGATGGTTTATATCTTGAGTATTAAATTTGGGAATATTTGGAGTTATATAAGTGGGTATATTAATAAAAGTGTATAATATATGTTTTTGTGACAATTAGAAAGTGTATTATATAAGAAGGGGGCAAAATGAAAAGGGAGAAGATAGTGGCTGGAAGAGAAACCTACCAAACAGCTATGGGCTGTTCGGTAATATGAAGAAGATAACATATACAAACTATATGTTATAATTATTGTAATGTTCGGATGATATAACAAATGTAGGTAAAAATATTAAGAGGTTAGTGATAAAAGAATAAATATGAAAAGTCGAAGGGTAAAGCAGAAACAAACAGAACCTAAGGGACTGTTTGGTATTTTTGGAAATTTCAAACCATATAATATATTTACACTATACGATTTAAATGATGTAGAATATGGTAAGTTAAGTATGCTATAAGAATTGTGGTGAAATTGTGATACATGGAAAGTATAGGGTTGAAAGGAATGGATTTAAAATGATATGCATTCCCGGCAATTATAACAAAGTGTTATGAAACCTTGGGGTATATATTGATTACAAAGTTTCGATGTTATAAAACAAAGAATTAAAACATGGTATAAGTTATGTGGGTATATTGTGATTAATGGAAATTATGGGAATGAAGAAGTGTAAGAATATTATATGCATACACTATTTTCAGTACAAATATATTAGTTACCAAAACTATATGCTATAAAGTTTAATGACGCATAAAATAATCATGCTATATAATATCATGATATAAGTGTAACACTAAATAATATTATGGTCAAAAGTATAGTATATAAAACTATACATGCTGGCGCATGCATATATTTATGTATCAAAAATGAAGATATAAACTATAGTATACAATGATATAAATGCTATGGCTAATATATTTTATAATGGTTAAACAAACCTTGCATAAGGAATAACATGTATATGATATAAGCTTCGCATTTCATTAAGGAATTAACGTTATATATATCTGTATATATACTGGCACAATGATATACATAAATACTATGGTTTACAAACCATATAGTAGAAAATAATAAATGCTAATTGATAGTATAATTATATACTATAAAGTCATAAGGTTTTAAATTAGTACCACACGCTACACAAATGAGTAGTTGAATAGCATAAGGTATATCAAGAGAATGATCTAACATACCAAGCGAATTAACGTTGCATGGAATGCGTGCAGCCATAAGATATAAGCGATAACCATGCACGCAACATTATGTTGTAACAATACTTATGCATACAATATAACAATTGATTTAAAATACTACAAGTAGGAAAATGTAATTCCTATGTTAGGAAACGTTAATGACGACGTTCGTATAGGAACCGACGTCTTTGCTAAACTGAATTTTAATACTTACTACGAGTAAGGAATTTTTAAGATAACTATACGTTAACTGGTGACAGTTGAAATCTAGGGGCGTAGTACCGGGATTACAACATTATTCGGAAATACCGAATCATACTGTCATGTGGATTGACATATAGCGTTCTTCGTATTGTTAGATCGCCTGTTAGACGTGCGCGCTCAAAAAGCTTAGTGGTCTACACTGCGCGACCTCGACACGGTGTACGGTATGTAAAGGGGTTTGATCCGAGTTGTCCTGAGGAATTCCTCGGGCTCGGATTTGTTTGATAAGTAACTTGTGTGGATGTATGTATGTGATTCATGTGTGTGATGAGTAGCTATGTTTACTGCATTATTTAATTATGCACGAACGTCCTACGGGACTAATACTACGTCGACTATAGATCGACTTATACAAAACTACTATGCGAAATGTGTGATTGTGACCACCATTGCCTGACCTAATACGCTAAGTATTACCAGTATGTAGTTATAACCTAAGTAAAACACTTAGGAACGGACACGACATTGTCGGTCTCTAGAGCCTTGACTCGAACGTGAATGTTACCTAGAATAATTCTAGGCATGCGTAAGACCCATAGGGCTGCCAACAAATTAAGTGATGTTCTCTATGACTAAAACTGTAACTGACTATCTAACTAACAAAGTTAACAATGGAGTGTGATTGAATGTGATGATGTACCTTAATCCAGACAGTCACTGGCTGCTGGTCGCGCGTAGAGATCTCTTGGGTTATCCCGTATCGGGTTTACCCTAGTTAATCCTGAACGAGCCTACATAGATCGTCAGGCGGAGTGTGCTACCGTTGGCACCAGGCCCTTGGCCACCTAAATGGACGCCTTTACAAAGGCAAAGTGAATTAGTCCCAGAGTCTTCGGATGATCAGGGCAGTGAGCACCTTGTGTGTACGTGGGACTACTGTCCAAGTGAACATATTTGGGTTGTCCTAATTGACGCCCGACAGTGCTAACTAAAACAAATGATATGTGAGGGCCCGAGGGGGCCGAATGTTGTAATACATGATGATAAAATACGGCGTACGATTTACTAATGCTGCCGTATTATATGATGTGTTGTGCTGTGTATATTTGTACATGACTGTTTGGATTGGATGAATGGTTATATAATCATGCATGTCGTTACAGTATTTATTATATCTGTAAAATGATAAAGCATGAAATCAATCTAATATCAAGACGGTTAAAAATGACAAGTGACCAATAGGGTCCAGATCCGGCATACTCAGCGTCTATCGCTGAGACTACACTTATTGTGCAGGTTGTTGATCTTCGTTGAAGCCTAAGTGTGGGAACCGGGTAGATAGGATTACTTCAATTATTGCGTAAGGAATTTATTGTATAACGATACCAGGCTGTAGACGTATGATGGTAATGTTGCATTTATCTGGGATTTGAAATAGATGCTCACTTGTCGACTGTTACGGATGTGGACTTAGTATGATGTATAGGAGATATCTCGTCATCACTGCGGTTGAGTAGTATTGTTGTTTAGCGTTGAATTTAATTACTGCTTCGTTACTCGCGTGGGCGAGTAATGGCAGGTGACACCCGAGTGAGTTTAGTGTCTTTGTTTATTTTTCCGCTGTGAGACGTTTTACTTTCTGTTAACGTGAGTGACTATTACGCATTTGTTTATGAGGGGTGTTACAGAGATAGTCAACCAGATCAAAGGAGTCAATCACACTTCTCAAAACAAGACAGAGTCAGTCAACCTCGAAAGAGCGAGAGAGTCCATCTATGTGAATTCATCAATCAGTTATGAAATTCAAGGAGCAACGTCCACTAAACCATAATAGTCATCAACTATCATCCTTGGCTGAAATTCATGCAAAAAGTGAGAAAAATCTAAAGCCTTGACTTTCTGATAATTCGAGAGAGTCTGTCAGGCAGTTGCTAAAATTAAGGAGCAAGTACATCAACTACATTGACTTAAAACGGTCATCAACGTTCAAACTTGGACCCAAATTCTCTCAATGTAACACCCCTACCGTTAATACAATGCTTACCGTCCAATCTCCTTACACATCAGATACACGCAGCGAATACATACTTACATACAGTGGGTGATACAATGCCGTTAGTCACCCACGTGACTAACAAGGCTACTACTTCTACATACAACATCGGTTTGATGGACCGGAATCCCGAGTACCACACATCTTTAATACATACTCCATTCATCAATCAAATATAACAATGCTCCATTCAATACTTACTCCTCCATAATCCATACATTACAATATACTTAACCGAGTCTACTAGGATCCTTATACAATTATAATATCTCTTCCAAGTTCATGCATACTCGCTAAGAGGCTACATCTACCCATTCCTCACAACTACTTACTTTCTAAGTACAAGGGTGTGCCGCCGGTCTCTTACCTTGACCACATCCACTCCGGGTACCTGCACACTAAAAACGTTCCCCCTAGGGGGTCAGCTTTCGCTGCGCATGATAACCGCATACCCCGCGTACTAGTGAGGGTACGCCGACCACTTGGTCGAATACATGCGGTCCATTTTCATTCAAACATACATGCATACATGCTCTTATACACCATACAATAACACTTACGCAAGGCATACATACATACACTTCATTTCATACAAGGAATACAATATAACCATCCAATACATACTTACCTTCTTCCGAATGCACATACTCATTTCATACACAATATGCAATACTTGTTAGCTTCATTGGTCCACCCGGGTTAATCGGGTGGAGATTCCTCTTTTACTCGTTACTTCATACATACGCATACATACTCATACTCATACTCATACTTACTTACTTACTCTTACTCTTACTCATGTTAAGTCGTCGGGACCTCCGGCCCTGGGGACTACTCCGTCCCACCTTCGGGATTTACTTGACTCACCAATCCGGGATGCTACCCACTTAAGGGATTTGGGCCGCGGACCAGTTTAAGAGTCAGGAATTGCAGCCAACCTCTTGTGACTCCGCATCCTCACGCGTGGCCGAAGCTATATCGGACTTCTACTCATTCCAATTTACTCACTTAAGTTAGGAGTTAGGTAGTTAGGAATTAGTAGAAGTCAACATCCAACCACATACACAATACAATGTTCATATACACATTCATACAAATACAATACAATATACAAGTACACTACAAGGTACAATTACACATCATCCTCATTCATATATTTCATGAATTATACAAACTATTGTTCAAGACAATTATCGAGAACAATATAAACAAGCACAAGTAAGTGCAATATAATCCGATTCATGCATTTATCTTATTAGGTGGTCAAATAAGCACACAAATCGGGGTAACCAGATTAGGATACAGGGCATGAAGAAATCATACCTTTTTCTGCAATTTACTTTACCGGTGTCTTCTTGTTCTTTAGTCCTTATTTGTTCCTCGAGTCCTATTCTTGGACCCCCAGCTACATGCCAAACGGTTCAATCAGTACTACTTACATGCATAATTGCTACTCCCGTACTTACCCCGTTGTCCCGTTGTTTCGGTTTCACTTGCTGTTCTTATACTTACACATTGTTTACTTTCTTCAAGTTTATTCCCTTACTTAACCTTGGTATACTTACATGTGTGCACATATGTATATGTGGGTGTACACACACACATATATATATAATTAATTAATTTAATTACATTTTTTTTTGTCTGACTCGACCGACCTTACCCAAGTCCGGTCCCAGGGTCGGTCGAAGTCAGTAGGGAAATACGCTGGAAAATTTCAGGGCCGACCGACCTTGCAAGTCCGGTCCCAAGGTCGGTCCATTCCAGTGAGTTACGGACGGAAAGTTTTTTTGCCCGACCGACCTTGCAAGTCCGGTCGCAAGGTCGGTCCATTCCAGTAGCTTACAAGACGGAAAATTTTTGAGTCGACCGACCTTGCAAGTCCGGTCACAAGGTCGGTCCATTCCAGTAGGTTACAGACGGGAGAATTTTCTGGTCCGACCGAACTTGCAAGTCCGGTCGCAAGTTCGGTCCATTCCAGAAGCTTTCCCGTCTTTGTAAATCTGGGCTCGACCGACCTTGCAAGTTCGGTCCCAAGGTCGGTCCAGTCCAGTAATTGCATTTTTATTTCTGTTTTCAGTTCTAAACTTTACCCATTGCTTCCCCAATCTTCCTACATATAATCCCACATGTTTAGACACTACTTAGGCCCTCCAAATTGCCTTAGTTCGTTCCCCAAATTCCTTACTCATTTCTAAATCCACATGCACAATTTCTCTCACTTTCTTTCAACACTTACGATAGTTTTCTTTCCTCTTATGCTACAGATTTTCATACTCCATTCTACCATCCATTACTTCTCAACCAATGCCACCATTAGCATTCCAAATACATTTCCAAGCCATTGCAATACCTATACCCAAGTCCAACACTCTTTTACCAATTCTTGCACCCTAATCTTTCCTAACTTCTCCAATGCATATTAATACACTTTGCTACAGATTTGCACTTCTTACTTCTCATACTACTACTACCATTCTATAGCTACTATCTCTACTAACTCCAATACACACCTTGGTTTCCCATTTACCAAGTCACCACACATGTACATATTCCTACCAAAATTTGGCCATAGTTCATCTACTTTCTTACTTGGCCACACATACCAAATCTCACCAAATTCATTCCTAAACTAGCCACACCCATACAAGGGTCCTACCAGCAATTAAGCAAATATAATCCATCCCAATACACCAATACTCCATCAAATCAATACTAATACTCATACACAACCATTTGGCTCCAAGGCCTACAATTCACATACTATTGCACAATTACTCAAACTTCCAATTACATTACTAATACATTATTTTGGGTTCCTTAATTAGCTCCCCCATTCCCATTACTCTAATGCAATTAGAACTTAACATTAGGAAGGAGCTCTTACCTTGAGCTTTTAATTCCTTCTTTCTTTCTCATTTTCCTCCTTCTTCCTTTCTTGCCTCAAAATCGGTTATGTGGGGGAATGGAGTTTCCAAACTCCATTCCCATCACCCAATGAACACAAAACAACTACAATTAATATACTAACCTTTAATTTAATGCTAGTTCATTGAAATGCTTAAAGCAAGATTTCTAGGATTTACCTTTGGAGAGTTTTAGAAGGGGTTTTAGCCCTTGGTTCAAGAAGGTGAATCCACCACCATTGCAAGGTTGATATTATGCTCAAAAGAGAGAGAGAAAAAAAGGCATTACAAAGAGGCAAAAATCGGTTATGAAGTAAGGTGGGGAAAACATGAGTTTTTCATGTAGATTTTTACCTTGTTGGAAAGAGGAGACTCCAAGCTCCATAATGGTGTGCTTTTCTCTTCAAATGGGGAAAACCCATGGAGATGAAATTCATCCTTTTCGAATTTTGAAAAGAGAGAAATGTAGAGGATGATGAGGGGATTACAAATATGTAATTATTTTTGTGATTGGAGCTCAAATGGAGGTAGAGCATGGAGGTAAAGTGAGGTTGCCATTGTTGTTGTTGAAGCTCTCAAAATCGCAGCCCCAAGGGAGAAGAAAGAGAGGGAGTACGATGGGGAAGGAGGAAATGGAAGAGAGAGAAGAAAAAGTGAGGAAAGAGAGTGTTCCTTTACCTTTTTGTATTATTTTCTTTCTTCTTTCTTCTTTCTTTCTCCTTCTTATTTTTTTTTTTGTTTTGTGTGTGAGAGGGAAGGGCATCGGCTGTGCACAGCCCTTTGTGGGTTTTATTAAAATTTTATTTATGAAAGTGGACACACTAATTTGGTTTATTTTTTTTCTACCCCACAACTTCCCGTTTTTGACAGTTTTCACTATTTTCACTTTCTCATTTTATTTTTTATTGGTTATTAAGCTTTCATAAATGCTTAATAATATTTATTTAATGACTTATAATTTTTACGGGTTCGTTGACCACTTAAAATCATGTCTTCGGGTTTTCTCGAAAAACGTGCGTTAAAGCTCTATTAGCGTTTTAATACATTATTTGGATCCGTTTTCCGGGAGTTGTTCCCATATATTATTTAGGTCTTATAAACCTTTAGAATCCATATAATACTCTAACCGAGGTCTCATACCTCCTATGGTTATTTAACGCTTATTTAGCGTTTTCCGCTTTCTAAGAGTTTATTTATTCTTTTGGATTTATTTTTCCTTACTAGTATTAATTAGGTACCATTAGGCCCTTAAATACGTATTAGATTAATTTTAATCCCTATATTTAAGTTCGGGGTATTTCACTCAACGTGGCACTAATCTGAAGACTTGGCTCCAGCTTCCAAAATTTGGCTCAAACTTCTGAAATTCAAGGAAAGAGTCGTTGGTTCCTGAAATTTCAGAACTGACAGAGTCAGTCTGCTACATCAGACGTGAGAGTCATAATTGAACGTTGTCAAGTCGTCCAATGGATTGGTAATTGTCCGAAAATTAAGGGCTGAAATACCCCAAACCTTGATATGTGGTTTAAATATCAAACTATGTTATATAAGGCTAAAAAGTGCCTTAGAACATCAGGGAACATTAACCATAGTAAATGCAATAAAACGCTAAGATACGTTTGAGCAAAACATGCTCTAAGCTATGAGTGAACTTGGTTAGAACCCAAAGAGCCTACCAAGACTTAATAATATTCAATTATGATTTACTAGGGCTAATTAAGTCCTTAGGAAACCTTGGTAGACATTGGAACCAAACAAACATAAATAAATACCTTAAAGTCATAAGAGCAATATGTGCTCTAAGCTTGGGATAAATTTGTAAAAGACTAATGGTCATACCCATACCTTAATATGTTAATTATACATATTAAATCAATTACTAAAGAAACCAAGCTTGAAAACAAGTTAAAACACAAAAAGTGCTTTAAGGAGTCTTAAGCACGTTTTTGAAAAAATTGTCTTGTAAATGGTTTTGAATGGCTAAATGCCCATCATTACTCTTTAATTAACATGTGTACTATATAGTATCACATTTGGAAGTCTATATCAATGGGAAATCAAAATTTCACTTCTATGTGCCTTGTTTTGTGAATAGATTTTTATAAGCTAGGTTGTAACATATATTGTTATAAGCAATTAAATTGGTCAACAAACTATTATACCCTTCTAACTAAAAGGGGGGCCGGTTTTTAAGTGTGGTGACTCACCACTCTTGTTAACATATCAAATAAGTAAAGTAAAGCTTAAAGTAAGTACTATTTTGCTTTATAACTAAATATCTCCAAAGCAAACTTACCTTCTCATTATCTTCTTTTCTTTTCATTTCACACGTTTTCTTCTCTTTCTCCTTTCCTCCATTTATGATTTGCTACAGCTCCACTCTTCTCCATCTTCATTTCTTTAACCAATCCAACTCCATGCTCCAATCAAATTCTAAGACCATATTTGTCTTAGTTAGACCAAGCTCTACACTTCTTCTTTTCAAATCTTCAAGAACTCAATTTTGATGCCATGAAGATTCACCATTGAAGGAGCTTGAGCTCACCTTCCACCTATTCTTGATCTCCTTTGCTTCTAGGTAAGGAATCTCAAGAAAATCAATTTCCTCCATGTTTTGTTTGTTGACCGAAATACTCATTGATGGAGCTCTTTGTGTGACTTTGTTCTAGCTTCATTCCAATCTCTTATGGACTAGGTGGAGTCCTCTCTTCATAGATATCAAACCCTCTTCAAAGATCAAGGTAAAACAAGTACATTAATGTTTTGAAACAATGTAAATCTAGGGTTTACAATGAGATGAAGCTTAAAGCTTGAATACTCATTATGTTGTTTGTACAATGTATAGAACTTGAAAAGGAATCAAATACCTTACCGGTTTTATAAGGAAACGAGAAAGAAGTTTGTTTGGAAAAGAGGTAAATGTACTAACCTAATGTTGTTTAATGCCTTAGGAGAAATGAGCTTATAATGCTTGTTAAAAAACTACCTAAAGAGCAAATGGTGAATGACTTAGTAAAGTGTTCTTAAGAGACTAGTAAAAGAACATATGTCTTGGTGTATGTATTTGCAGGTCAAAGGCATTATTTATGTGGAAATTCAGTGTTTAAGGTTTATGCAAGTTAAGGGCCTAAGAGCCATGTTATTTAAGGGCCTAAGTGCCAAGCAATTTAAGTTATGCACTATATTGTGATGTAGTGCTAAATGTGTGAAGTTGTGTATAAAAATGTGTTTGATGGATTTTAGGTGTTCTTGAATGGAATAAGGTAAAAACCTAAGTGTTTGGATGTGAGTATATACAAGGGAAGCTATGGCAAAATTTGGGAAAATGTGTAAGAAGTTCTAAGTGTTTTAAGTAAGTTTTGTTGAACTAGGAAGTGTTAAAGGTGAATAAATGTTTACTTGAGAAAAAACATGTATTAAGGTGATTTAGAGTGATGCAAGGAATTAGGTATTATCTTGGAAGTTCTAGGAATTCAATGTGTGTTTTGAGAATGTATTTAAGTCTTGGAGAGTTTTGTTTAAGGTTTAGGAATGTTGATGTACAAGGAAGAAGTGATGTTTAGGTAAGATGAAAAGGATTTAGTTAGTAAGAAAAGAAGTTTGAGAGATGATGTTAAGGTGCAGAGGAAACACCTTGGTATAGTGGTCATTATTGGTGAAATACCACCTAGGAATCTTAAGGAGGAAACATTCCAAATGCTAAGAATTTTTGTAAGGAATTTGTGAATGATAAGATGGTTTTGGTGTGTGATTTGGAGAGTTTTGTACATGGCTAATGATGTGTTTGAAGTGCCCAAATGAGGTTAGGACATATTAGGATATATGAGGTGAAGTTTGGAGTTAAATGGGCAATGGAAATAAAGGTCTGGGGCAGACCGACCTTGCGACCGAACTTGCCAAGGTCGTCGAGCCCAGTTTACCCTGCGAGATTGGCTTCTGGAATGGACCGACCTTGGGGACCGGACTTGCAAGGTCGGTCGGGCTTGTATTTTGTGTACGGATTGAGTTACTGGAATAGACCGAACATAGGACCGGACTTGGCAAGTTCGGTCGGGCTAAATTTTCAAAGGGAAGAAACTCTCGGGAATAGACCGAACATGCGACCGAACTTACAAGGTCGGTCGGAGTAGAAAATTTTGACGAAATGTGTTCTGGAATGGACCGAACTTGGACAAGTTCGGTCGGTAAGGTCGGTCGGACCAAAAATGTTGTTTTAAGGTTATGAAATGATATGTAATGATGGGTATTTATTAGTAATGATGTTATAAGGTTGTTTAAGTCATGTTAGGTTAGTTTATGACAATTTAGTGGGGGAAAAGATGTATTAAAATGTAAAAGTAAAAAGTTAAAAAGTGAAGTTATGTAACTAAGTTAACGGGGAAAAGTTAAGCATTAGACATTAAATAATCATGCTACCCCTGTTAATAAAGTACATGTAATGTTATCAGTTGTTCGAGAATTGCTCAAGGAACTAAGTGGACGTGGTAAAGTGGACTCCGTGATAGGTATGTTTTCTTGGGCAACCTGTGTCCTACCGGATTACCCGGCTTTATGCCAATGTGTTTTTCTGTATGTTTGCCACGTTATGAGATAAATCATGAAACGAGTTTACAGTCGTTATTGTTATTGTATGTTTACGTGCCGATACCGGTAACCTCGAATGCGCTTGAAGGGCTAGTTAACCACTATTAGGTAAACGTAGGAGAACGGTATCCGGTAATAACGTTTCCGACCTAAGGAACGTTCTAACCACGGCTATGCGTGAGTTAGTTATGTAATGTTTGTGTGTGATGTTGGTGTATGAATGTATGACTCTCCCTTCCCTTGTGTGTGTCTAACAAGACTTAACCCAATGTTGTGATTGTTTAACTAAGTTCAATGATGAACTTCTGACAAGTGCTAACGGGGGGAGTGAGGAGTCCGGTCTGTTCCGGCCACGCGTGTGAGTATGGGGGTCGTTGTCATAGCAGGTTCGATCCTCTCCGTATGTTATGGTTGTTTTCCAATTTGGTTCCCAACCTTCCCTTTAGCTTAACCAAGGCTATTATTGACTCACGTCGGGCCACAGGGGCATACTATGTTATGTTTGTTCGGTGTGCTTGGATCACTATATCCGAGACACCTTGTGTTAAGTTATCCGTTCATTTAACGAGACGGTAACGAGTTATGTAACGAGCTTATCATGAGACTGGCAACATTCTCTAGGCTCACTAGTGTATTAACTATGTTTGGGTCGGTTCCTAAGAGGACCGTTCCCGTTATGTTATGTGATGTTGTTGTAAAGTAAACCCTACTGTGGTGTTATCATGTGCACATGGAAACGTGAAGGGTGTTGTTATGTTTGGTTATGTGAGGAACATTATATGTTATAAAATATGGAGTGTGTGGATCATGGAAATGAATCCCAGTGTGTGATAAGAGGCGTTTAAGGATAACCCGATTTAAGGGTAGATGTCGTCTATTAAGGAAGAAGCTCCATTAGAGGAGAAACACTCTAGGAATAATGAATACCATGAGTGACTTATCAAATAAGGATATATTATCCGTTTGTTGAGCCCATTGAGGCGAAATGTTATGTGTTGTGTGTTTACTGTTACATGCATGATTTAAATATAATCAACCGCATGCTAAGACGACAATTAGTTGTGCGTGGCCCGGTAGCATGTGGGCTGCGGGATTACCATACCAGCAAAGGTGCTGAGCCCCTTGGGGGCCACCCTTTCTCTTCTTTTCCTAATTCAGGTACAGAGAGCTGGAAGCCGTTCGAGAGTAGGACGGGGTAGTCGTTGTACATGGGTAATCGTTTATGTTGTATATATACAGTAGGTGTAGTAAGACCGAAATTGTTATCGGCATTAGTTATAAATACTCGGTATAGTTGGAAGGTGTATGTTGTTGTTGTGATTAATGGAAAGGGATAGTAATGTGTAGTCGCTCGGAAATTTAGCCCATCAGACCGGTACAATGTGTATGTATTAGCCTTGTTAGCCACGTGGGTGGCTAACGGCGTGTAACACCAACGAGTTAAGTAATGTGATGAGGTTGTTTTTCCGCTGCAGTTTATTGTAAGTGTGTTAATGTTGGATGGGGTGTTACAAGGGCCAAGGCTTAGCAACGTTCATAAAGAAGTTAGGACCGGATTTTAAGCAACTACAAGTAACTACCATGTTCAGATGGAAGAAATTTCGGAAGCAGACTCCCTTAACGGCTCCACTATATAAGAGAGTTGTCATTTCGTTTCTTATTGCAGCTTTCTAGAGAGAATCATTCAGAGCATTTGTTTAGAGAAAGCTTTGCCTATTTTAGAGAGAAAAAGAGAGAGAGAGAAGTACTAGATTCGTTTGTGCATACCAACAGAGTCATTCTAGGTAGGACCTAGTTTTCACTACACTTATCATTGAGCTGAGCAGAGACTGTATTGGGTGAGTGAGTGAAAACCACGAAGTAGATCTCATCTACTGAGTGGGCATTATAAGTTGTTTTGTTTTTACCAGGAAATAAAATAACTTATATTGTGTATCCTGCTGAGTTCGACAGAGTTCCTCTACCTTTCGAGTGTTAATCCATTTAGCTCCACAGAGTCTGTCTATCTTTCAAGCATTAATTCGTTTCAGTTTCTTCAAGTTTTCCGCACACTTAGTTTAACCAGTTCGATTGAGTGCCTCTACGCCCCAAAGTGTTTCTTACCCTTAAATATCGATTGAGTCAAACCAACTCTTAGACTCACACCTTGTGTTGGTTTGAGTCAGCCACCTGATCCTACATGTGGTATCAGAGCCTTGCTTAGGCTGACAGTCAATCAACGAGAAATGGCAGCCATCGGTTGGGGTGACTCAGACTCTGACGATCAAGACACAGAGTCCAGCGGCCTAGTATGTCTCATGGCACATGATGTGACTGAGTCCATGATCCCCGACAATGAGGTAACTCGCTCTCATCTTGAGATAGATCTTTATCGTATATCTCCTATGGGTTTTATGACTTTGATTGCTAAAATGGTTTCTGAGACTAACTCTCTTAAAGCTGATCTTAACAGAAAAATCTCTGAGTTAACTGAGGAACTTGAGGTCTCAAAAAGTCTTATGTATGCTTTGAGAGATGAAGCTGAGGAACATAAGACTATTTCCTGCTCACTTAGATTGGATTTGCGAGACTCTCGGCGTCGTGTTGACTCCCTTAAAAAGGAGCTCGACAAAACCAAGAGTCTTACTGAATCCAACCAAAGGGAACAGGAAGAGTCACTCACTCAGATTGACTCTCTCAAACATAACCTCACTGTTTTCGCTGACAAGTGTTGTTCTTTGCAGAATGAGTTAAATAGTTCAGAATCTCAAGTTATCTCTCTAACCTCTTCTGTTGAGCAACTCTCTCGAAAAATGAAAGAAAAGGAACATGCACTCTCTCTCAAGCCAATCAATTTTATCAAACAGGTCACTCCATCAGAATTGCCCGAGTGGGCCAACTCCAAGATCAAGGAAGTTAGTCAAGATCGTGATAATCTTCGAAAGGAAATTGAAAAACTCTCCCAAGAGATAGTCAATATATGATCTGGAGTTGGATCCACTCAATCGAAGCCCAAGTGGCATAAAGGTAAATTCGATATCCCTAAAAATATGTCCAAATCCAATAACAAACCCAAGTGGCAACAACAAAAAGAAAATTTTGATTCTTGGTTGAAAGGACAGCAAAAACACGTCAATCTTCCTCCCACTAAGATTTGCGGGTATTACGGGAGTCTTGGACATTGAGATAGTGCCTGTGAAAAGCTTCACAAGGATGTGTCATTTAATATCAAGCGACTCAATCTTATCCTTGAGGCACGAGAAAAGCTGAAAAAATCTGGTTCAAAAAGGGGACCCAAGTATATTTGGGTTCCCAAAACTACCAAGTGATTTTTTTTGCAGGTGGAAGCGAGCGTGGAGATGGACTATTTGTACTTGGACAGTGGGTGCTCCGGAACATGACTGGAGATCCCAACAAATTCAGCTCGCTTTCAACCTACAAAGGAGGTAAGGTTACCTTTGGTAACAACAATCAAGGTGAAATCGTGGGAGTTGGCTCCGTAGGTACCCCCTCCAAGTTTAAGGTAGATGGAGTCCATCTGGTCACTGGACTTCAACATAGTCTGTTAAGCATTTTTCAAATTTGTGAAAGATTCAATTTAGTACTTTTCTCATCTGTCGATTGCAAAGTTTTTGATGAACATATATGATCTTTAGAAGCCACAGGACGTAAAGAAGGTAATATGTACAAGAAGTTTCTAAATGCCATCAATTCAAATGACTAAGTATGTCTATGTGCTCGATTTCAAGCAGCAGCCAAACAGTCCCATCTCAAGGAGGTCAAGCGAATCTTTTGATACTTAAAAGGAATCAGTCAACTTCATCTATGGTACCTTCATTCCCCTATATTACTTTATCTGGTTTTGGTGATTCTGACTGGACAGATTCCCTCCATGATCGAAAGAGTACATCTAGCAATGCACAATTCCTTTGTCTATGCTTTTGCTGAGATCAAATTGGTATGTTCTGTGATAACAATTACGCATGTAAAATCTTTGGAAACCCAATCCAATATTCGAGAACCAGACACATTGAAATACGTTTCCATTTCTTGAAGGACTGTGTCGAGAAAAAGCTAATTCAACTTGACTTTGTTCCAATAGAGGATCAGCTAGCAGATATCTTTGCCAAGCCTCTTCCTACCACCAGATTCGAGGCACTCCGTTCAGCAATTGGAATGACTCAATCAACGTAAGACGGTAGTCTCTCTCCTTCTTTGGCTGTATAATTAGTAGGTGTTGTTTGCATACTGTTTGAGTCAATCTGTGTTCTCATATTGATGGACGGTGTCTGTTCTTTGTGTCCCTTTGCGATTTCTCCAAAAAAAAGGGAGAGAGGACAAAGGCAAGGTACTGCGCTAACTTGTTTCTCCTGAACCAAAACGGACCTCGTCCACTCGGTTATTAAGCCTTTAAGGGTGCTTCATCACCTAACTTCCTAAGGGTGTGAAACCTGGGAAAGTTGGCCCAAAGCTGTTACATTGGTGGAGAGAAAAGTTTGGGGGATGGAGACAGTCCCTGTGTGCTTAACTTGTTAAATATCTATGCATTGCAAATATAGAGCTATAAAGTCTTCAAAAATACAATGCAATGCAATAGGGAACATTACAAGTTATGAGTATGTGGCAATGAAAGGTATTATGGAATATGACAATACTTCTTGCCCCTTGTCGTCCATGAGTATGTTTGTGTTATGGATACAGTCTATTTGTTTTTTTAATGTACGGATTGACTTAGACTTTGTTGCAAACTTCTCTTACTGATGACAGCAAAAAGGGGGAAGTAGTGAATCCCGTCTCTCTACGAACGGGTGACTCTGGCTATGTTCTAGATTGACTCTGTCTCTGTGTGACTAGGTCTGTAACACCCCGTCCATAACCTTAACACTTAATCGATAATTGCAGCGGAAAACATTACTTAAACATATACCAAAATGGCGGTGTTACACGCCGTTAGCCACCCACGTGGCTAACAAGGCTGTTACATAATATGTATCGGTCTGATCACACGACTCCCGAGCATAATTACAACCTTCCAAAAATGACTATCCAAAAGAATGACAATATACCGAGTGTAACTGTTCAAAAATCACTAACTAGCTTTACATCCACCAAAGTAAACGACCTCGAGTGTACAAGCACTACTCGGGTTCAACATCCAAAAATAACAAGAGTATCAACAACCTAGGATCTAAAGCCATTCTGCTTCCTCGATCCTCATCCTGCAAATAAACATAGCCCCCAAAGGGGTCAGCAACCTTTTGCTGGCATGGTTAACGTGCAGCCCGCTGACTACCGGGATACACGCAACTATTTGTCGTTATAACATGGCGTTGATTTTATCATACAACATGCATATACATAACGGTATTCTTGAAAAACGATAACAACACATACATAATGAAAACAATTCACTTTAGGTAACAACCAACATGGTTAGTCGACTTGTAAGCCTAGAGGATGTCTTCATCCTCATGTTAAGCTTAACACATATCACATTACTGGTTTGTTAGTCGGATGAATAACTTAACTTGAAAGATGAGACGGGCGTAGTGACCCGAACACATCAACACATAATTTCCCCTAGCCGCGTGGAAGTCAGGTAGGTAGCTTTGGCTAAGCTAGAGTAGCTTGGCTAAGTATGGGAACTACCCTAACATAAGGAGAGAGTCGAATCTGATTCAGATGTCGACACCCATACATACACGCGTGACCGGAACGACCGGATTCCTCACTCCCCGGTTAGCACTCGTTAGAAGTCCCACATGGGAGCTTAACATAATCTCACAAGTAAGTGTTAAGTCCAGTTAAATACAAGGGAAGTAAGACATAATCAACACACACATCACAACTAAACACACATAGCCGGGTTAGAACGCTCCGTGGTTGGGAACGTTACTACCGGATACCGTTCTCTTACGTTCTAGCTTGGTCATCTAACAGTTAGCACGCATTCGAGGTTACCGGTATCGGTACACGTCACATAATAGTAAGAACTGTAAACTCGTTTCATGATTAATCTTACAAGGTTGTAAACACACAAAAACACAAACAGCACACAAGCCGGTGTAAACCGGTAGGCAACAGACTGCAAGAAAACCATACCTTGGTCCTTGCCGCTCTAGGGTTCCACCGTACGTTGTTCCTAAACATGATTGATAAGTTCGGTTAATTTATTTACTTAACTTCAAACTTTACTAAGTATTTTACATGATTATATGACATGTTTTAAATGCCTAACTTACCCTAGATTACCCTCATTATACCCCCTAGGGTTAACTACATTTGTCATTTTCTTTTCCTTTTTTTTTATAGGTTTTGGGTCCGTCCGACCCACCTCTGGGTCGGACCCTTCCAGTAGCCTTCGGGTCCCAAAACTTCCATCATGTCCGACCCATGTCCGACCCACCGTCTGGGTCGGACCATTCCAGAAACATTTGGGTCTGCAACATCTACCATGTCCGACCCATGTCCGACCCACCGTCTGGGTCGGACCATTCCAGAAACATTTGGGTCTGCAATCTACCATGTCCGACCCATGTCCGACCCACCGTCTGGGTCGGACCATTCCAGAAACATTTCCGACTTTTCTAACGTGCACGTCCGACCCATGTCCGACCCAACCATCTGGGTCGGACCATTCCAGAAGCATTTGCGGGTGACCAACAGGGCCCGTCCGACCCAACTGTGGGTCGGACCCCTGGGTCGGACGCCACAAAAATCAGCCCATAATTTGTCAAATCTTTTCCAAACTTCTCCACAAGTCTTCTAAGGTGTCCTAACATCATTAGGCACACTTTAACCCTCATATTTCCCTTCCAATTTCCTTAAATGCTCTCTCAAAACACTTGTAGCTCACTAGATTGCTCCCTCCTAGAAATGCCTTTGGACCATTACATTCCTACTCCAATTTTGACATGATCTCCCCATAAATTTTACATGCTCACACTCATCTTTTAACCCACTAAAACACTCCAACCGTCATTTCCAAGATATCAAAACACACTTAAAATTCACCATCTACACCACAATAGCTCTCAATATTCATAAACCTTAAGAACTTGGCTCTTAGGCCCTTAAACAACATTAAATTAAACACTGAATTTCCTCATATTATTAGCAACACCTGCACTTCACTGAGCATTTATATTTGCACAAACATAAACACCCTCATACATCACACACTAGTTTAAGGTAGGTTAATTACCTTGGGTTTTCTTTTCAAAACT
This sequence comes from Limonium bicolor, assembly GCA_023374045.1. Lineage (NCBI taxonomy): Eukaryota > Viridiplantae > Streptophyta > Magnoliopsida > Caryophyllales > Plumbaginaceae > Limonium > Limonium bicolor. The sequence goes on along the minus strand of CM041778.1, from coordinate 75,059,471 downwards.
TTCCTCTTCTCTTCACTTCTTGTTCCTCAATCGGTACTCAACCGGATAATTTGCTATACTAATGACCATGCCAAGATAATTACAATGAGTATTTAGGGTTCATGAATTTTATTCCATTAGCCCTAGAATAAATATTTGAACATCATAGGAGGGAATTACCTTCTACTTCAAAATGAAGTTTTTGGTAATGGAATTTGGGCTAGCTCCACACTTCTAAAGATTGAACAAGCTAAAAAATGAAGAGAAACAATGGTGTTCAACACACATAAAAATCGGTTGCCCTAAAATGGGGGAATGAACAGATTTTTGAGTTACTTCTTACCTTAGCACAACAAGGAGATGATGGGCTTCAAGAATATGAAGTTTCTTCTTCAAAATGTGGTACACCCATGGAATGAAGTATGGAGTTTTGAGATTTTGAAAGGTACAAAATAATCCCCAAGATGAGAGGAGTATTTTGGTGAAAGAATTTCTTGATTTGGAGCTAGGATGAAGAAGTTACAAGGAGTTGAATGTGGGGTTTCTCTTTGGCTTGCAAATCGCCATTGTTGGCAAATGAAGAAGAAGAGAGCTGGGTGAGGGGAAAGAAATCGTGAGTGAAGAGAATGAGGGGAAGAGAGAGAGTGTGAGGGAGTATAGTGTGTGAGAGAGTGTAAAGTAAGTAGTTTTGTATTTTAGTGAGTAAAGTGAAATAAATGAATAGAGAGGGGAGCAAAATCGTGAGACACAAGAGAGGGGGAAGAAAGTCTCTTTTTTTTTGTAAAAGTAGAGATGAGGTGGCACATGGTCACTTAGCAGATAACACCCGTTAGTTCCCGAACTGTCAGTTTTAACAGTCTGGGTCCGGTTTCCGGATTTTTGTTTTATTTATTTTTATGGTCCTAGACCTTGACTAATATTTAATTATAGCCATATGATTGACTATAAATTTTTATTAGTCCATTAAACCCGTTTAAAGTTATATTTCCCGGGTTTCTCGAAAGACGTGTTTTAAAGCTCGTTTTGCCTTTTTAATCCACTATTTGGATCCGTTTCCTTCGGGAATTTTTCCCGCATGTTCTTAATGACTAAAATAAGTCTTAGAATATAATAATTATATATTTAGCTAACATATTAAGGTTTGGGGTATTTCAATCTACCCCCCTTAAAAGAACTTTGTCCCCAAAGTTCACACTTCCCACGCATCTTCATTATTAGAACACGGGGATTACTTTTGCAACAACGCTTCCATAACAAACATACAAACATTCTTTACGTCACATCGGACTCACGGTCCTCATAACAAAACATCACTTAGACTCAAGGTCTATAACATAACAACATAGACATGTATTCCATACATGCCGTACATACCTAACCGAACCGGCTCTACCCCCCTTAAATAGGGGTACGCCCCGTACCCTATACACACAAAACTAAGAAGTAAACAACGACGGGTACTTCGCCCTCATGTCATCTTCCAGCTCCCAGGTGGCCTCCTCGACCTCCTGGTTAGACCAGAGAACCTTCACCAGTCGAACAGACTTGTGGCGGGTGTCTCGAGTCTTAGTGTCCAGGATCCGTACGGGAGTCTCCACTGATCGCATGGTCGGCTCTAGTGTTAGCCTTTCGGGCTGAAGTACATGAGACGGATGAGACATATATTTCTTCAGCTGGGACACATGAAATACATCATGTACCTTGCCCAGCTCAGCAGGTAAATCGAGTCTGTAGGCTACCGGGCCTATCCGCTCCGTCACGACATAAGGCCCCACATATTTCGGGCTCAACTTGCCTTTCTGGCCAAAACGAAACACTCCCTTCATGGGGGATACTCTAAGAAATACCTGATCGCCCACGGCGAACTCCAGGTCGCGTCTGCGCACATCGGCGTACGATTTCTGCCTATCCTGAGCTGCCTTCATGTTAGCCCGGATTTGGCGAACTTCTGCTTGTACTTGCTCTAAATACTCAGGTCCTATAATGACCGTCTCACTCGACTCATCCCAGCATAATGGCGTGCGGCATGGTCTACCGTACAAAGCCTGGAAGGGAGACATCTTGATCGACGCGTGGTAACTGTTGTTGTAGCTAAACTCGATCAGATGTAACTTATCAATCCAGCTGGTCTGAAAGTCAAGTGCACATGCACGTAACATGTCCTCAAGCGTCTGTATGGTGCGCTCACTCTGACCATCTGTCTGTGGGTGAAAAGCCGTACTCAACTTCAGTTCAGTACCAAGTGCTTCCCGTGTACTTCTCCAGTACCTCGAGAGGAATCTGGTATCCCTATCAGACACGATAGTCTTCGGTACTCCATGATGCCGTACTATCTCACGGTCGAAGAGCTCTGCCAGCTTCGCCACTTTCCAGGTGTCCTTCATCGGAATCTGGCCACCTTGGTCAGTCGGTCTACAACGACCCATATCATATTCAAGCCTCCCCGAGTAGGCGGAAGCCCAACAACGAAGTCCATGGAGATATGGAACTTCCATTCAGGAACGGGCATCGGCTGCCATGCCACCAGGACGGCGGTGCTCAAACTTGACCTTCTGGCAAGTGAGACACCTAACAACGTAATCTGTCACGTCTTTCTTCATACCGGTCCACCAGAAATGTCTCTTCATGTTCTTGTACATTTTGGAAGCTCCGGGGTGAATAGAAGTAGAAGAACAGTGTGATTCACTCAGTATGCGCTCCTTCAGCTCAGCGCTACTTCGTGGAATACAAAGTCGGCCATTCAGCCTGATCAAACCATCATCATGTAGTCGGAAGTCATATTTTTGGCTCTCGAATGTGCCGTCCATAAGTTTCTGTTTGATCTCTTGCATGTACTGATCTGACATCTGAGCACTTCGCACCTCTTCAACCAAGCTCGAGTGAGAGATAAGCGAATGGAGAGAGTGTGCTCGGCGACTCAATGCATCAGCTACAATGTTTGCTTTACCTTCCTTGTACTGAAGGTTGATATCGTAATCAGTAAGGAATTCAACCCACCTTCTTTGCCTCATGTTCAACTCCTTCTGAGTGAACAGGTATTTTAAGCTCTTGTGATCTGAATAAATCGTCACATTCACTCCATACAAATGGTGTCGCCATATCTTCAATGCGAAGACAATGGCACCCAATTCTAAATCATGCGTAGGATAATTTTCTTCATGTCGCTTCAACTGTCGGGAGGCGTAAGCCACGACCTTCCCGTGTTGCATCAAAACACAGCCCATACCTTTACCTGACGCATCACAGTACACCTCAAAACCATCAGTACCCTCTGGTATAGTAAGAATTGGTGCAGAAGTCAAAGCATCCTTGAGCTTCTGAAATGAGCTCTCACAATCCACAGTCCAATCAAACGGTGCATCCTTCTTCGTCAAGGATGTCAACGGTTTCGAAACACTAGAGAAATTCCTCACAAACCTCCGATAATAACCTGCCAGACCGAGGAAGCTCCGAACGTCGGCAACCGTCTTCGGTCTAGGCCAGGTGCGCACAGCATCAATCTTGGCCGGATCCACAGCGATCCCGGCCTCAGAAATAACATGACCAAGAAAGGAGACTTGGTCCAACCAAAATTCACATTTTGAGAACTTCGCATAAAGCTGGTTCTCCCTCAACGTCTGCAACACACTCCTCAGGTGAGCTTCATGCTCCACCTTGGACTTAGAATAAATGAGAATATCATCGATGAACAACTACTGACCTATCCAACTGATCTCGAAACAACGATTCATCAAGTCCATAAACTTTGCTGGTGCATTAGACAACCCAAACGGCATGACCGTGAATTCATAGTGCCCATATCTGGTACGGAAAGCGGTCTTCTCTATATCACTGTCTCTGATAGCAATCTGATGGTAACCCGATCGCAGATCGATCTTAGAGAATACCGATGCACCTCTCAGCTGATCAAACAAATCATCGATACGTGGCAATGGGTAACGATTCTTCACCGTCACAGCATTCAGTTCTCTGTAGTCGATGCAGAGGCGGAGACTCCCATCCTTTTTCTTCACAAAAAGGACTGGTGCTCCCCATGGTGAGACGCTAGGGCGGATAAATCCCTTGTCTAGCAGGTCTCTCAGCTGCTCCTTGAGCTCAGTCATCTCAGCTGGAGCCATACGGTAGGGCGCCTTCGCTATAGGTCCGGTGCCCGGTACCAAGTCATCTCAAACTCACTGCCCGTGTAGGCGGCATGCCTGGGAGCTCCTTAGGAAAGACGTCAGGAAACTCCGACACGACCGGCACATCTGGGCTAAATCAGGGTCTCTCTCTATGTCCTGGACATAGCAGAGGTATACAACATTTTCCTTCTGATTTCGTGATACATGGCCATGGCGGAGATGATCTGTGTCGAAGGCTCCCTGGGCCTCTGGCGGTATGAAATGGTAACCCCAGACGGACTCCGAAGAAAGACGGTGCTCGGCACATAGGATTCTGCCCTTGTACCGCTCCAACCAGTTCATCCCCACAATCACATCAAATCCGAGCCCCTCGAACTCTATCAAGTCGATCGGGAACTCTTCATTCTTAATTCGAACGGTGGCATCTCGGTAATAACGGGTGCATCTGATCCGCTCCTTAGACGGGAAGTGACTTGGAAGTCAGGGATCTCCTCCCCGTCTAGCCCCAGTCTCCTCGCAAATGAGAGTGAGACAAACGTATGTGAGGCTCCAGAGTCAAACAAGATCGACGCATCCACGCCATTCACTGGGAAGGTACCGGTGAGGATAGTGCCGCTTCTGCCGGCCTCTGCCTCTGTACACACACTCAGTGTACCTTCCGTCCCGAGTGCAGCGCCTAATTTATTTCATAAACTTGATAAGTATATTGGTAACAACACGGCGGAATGCTTAAGAATTCAACACTGCTTTATTCATAAAACTCGTCGTTACATTATGATGGTATTACATTGGCTACATGGCTTGATAACTTAGCATACTCACTGCATCACATACTCGACATACAACTGATTTCACACTTTACATGATTGCACATAATTTCAGAACTGTCTAAAGGTTAAGTTCAGTCTTCCAGGTTTCATGTGTGTGGCATTGATTATTGTCGGAGGCGCCGTATTCAATTTGATCTTCTTGATACCATGATACAACATCCTCGACTGCCCACCCATGATCAACACATCTCCAGACTCCAATACTAACTTCCTTGCGAGGTCCGCACGCTTCTGCTCACCGTACATGAACACTGCGGTGTCACCAATGGACCAAGACACCACGGGTACTCCCTTACTAAGAGACTCGGGTGACTCGTCCTTGTCTTGGTGTAAACCCAACCTTCCACCTTTTTGGTAGAAATTGGCAATACATAAATCTGCTTGATACTTGGGATTTGCTCCGGTTCAACTTGCTGAGCAATTCCTACGGCGTGGTTAACAACCAAGGAACTCCTCAGGTATACTTGGTATGGTAGCTCCATCTTCAGCTCGTGTGTCCTGATATGACTTGGTGTAAGGGTTCCAGTCCTTACCCATGCACATCATCTTTAAATTCATTTTCGCCCCACTTGGGTATTCGGGTGTGTAGAAACCTCCAGGTGCTGCTCCAAGCTCGTTGCATCGTTGGATGATGTGGATTTGTGCTTCGGGTGTCAAGTATCCCTTTAATAATATCATACCTGGTTGGATAACTTGACACTGTTTGTCGGATAGTCAATGATGTCGATGGTGGTGTCTCCGGGGTTCGGTGTGGGTGGGATTGGATAGCAAATATTGAAGGTTCCTAAGGTTTATAAGTTTCTAATTTAGGTGGTTTTCACATTATACTTCAACTCGTTATTCATGTGGTTATTCACTTAGTCCCACTAACACATGCATGGAAATGCGGTAAGCAATCACTTATCTTACTTAACGGTTTAAAGGGGGTACCTGGTCTAGAAGACGATCCTGGTGCCTCTGACCGGTCCACCACGTTCAAGGCAGCCTTGCCTGCTCCTGGCCCCTTCCCCTTCTGGGAATCAGTATGTCCTTGCCCCGAGGATGGCTGATATGTAGCTTTCGGGCCCTCAGTGGTAGCAGTGGCCTTACCCTTCCATTGCCCTCTAGGCCTATAGTTTCTGCCATCGGGGTTGCTGTAGCACTCAAAATCACGGTGCCCCAGCTTCTTGCAGTAGTGACACTGCACATCGTTCCCTTTGCAGTCCTTCCGGGATGGTCACCCTTGCACCACTTGCAGAAGTAGTGGCGCTCCGGTGCAGAGCCCGTACTGGCTGCTATTACAACACACAATCAATACACACTTCACAACATAGTAATACACTTGAATTCGACATTCGAAATTTATTTGTTACCCTTGGGCGGTGTGAGCGTAAGGGCTTAGCCGCATAGGCGTAAGTGAGCTTCAGCGGCTCCTCAGTGGTAGTGGGCTGGGCTTGGCCCTTGCCTTCTTGCTGCTGCTGGCCCTTCTGGGCTGAGGGTAAGGCTTCCTCTTCTTCCCTCCTTGGTACCCTTGCGAGCTTTGGCCCTCGCTCGAGACCTTGCGCTTATGCGCATTCTCCTCGTCCCTTAGACGGACGGTGATCTCCACCTTAGCAGCGGCATGATAGCACTCCTGAGTAACAAGGTGTTAGTCATGCCCCGCAACACATTTACACACTCCATACAACATTACTCATTCACACTTAGACATTATTGGAAATTTACCTGCAAGGTATTGTACTCGGCTGGCCCCATGCCATAGCGTAGGCGGTGGCTCAACCCACTGTAGAATCGGTTTACTAAGACCCGGTTTGAGTAACCAAGGTCGGGTAGAAGATGAACAAGGTCAGTGAAGCGGTGTAGTAGTCGTCCACCGTCATTTTGTCCCCTTGCTTTAGACTGTCAAGCTCCAGGCGCTTCGCCTCTTGCACATGCACTGGATAGTACTTGGCCCTTAGCAATGCCGTGTACTGTCCCATCCAAACTGGATCGGCCACTTTCTCGGCCCTCACAAGTTTCCACCATTTCTAGCCGAACCCTTCAAATAAAAGCAGCAGTCGGACCTTGGCATCAGCAGGAACAGCCAAGGTCTCGTAGGCGGTCTCGAGCTCCGAGATATACGCCTCTAGCTTAGAAGGGTCGGTCTCCCCTTTGAAGACGGGGGCCTCAAGTCGGCCAACGCTTTCACCCAATTGGTCTCGCGTGGCTGTGGTGGTGGTGGTGGTTCTGGTTGATCCTCACCCCCGGGCTGTTGCTGCCCTTGCTGCACTGCAGTTACTATCTGAGGTATTACTTGTGCTAGGGCGGCCGCTACAGCTTCGGCCATCATCTGAGCGGTGGGGTATCCCCCGTGTCTCTGGACCAGGCCCTCCACGGCCTCGTCCCCGCGGTCGCCCTGCCATCTGAACACACATGAGAGCACATTAGTATTGTGCTTACAAACTTATCGTACCACATGTTTATAACGTCCTTTGGACGACAAGGTTTAAATTCCTAACTCGGTATATTCCTAGCTCGGTGTCGGCAATCAGAGCGATACTTCGCTCTGATACCACTTTTTGTAACACCCCATCCATAACCTTAACACTTAATCAATAATTGCAGCGGAAAACATTACTTAAACATATACCAAAAGGGCGGTGTTACACGCCGTTAGCCACCCACGTGGCTAACAAGGCTGTTACATAATATGTATCGGTCTGATCACACGACTCCCGAGCATAATTACAACCTTCCAAAAATGACTATCCAAAAGAATGACAATATACCGAGTGTAACTGTTCAAAAATCACTAACTAGCTTTACATCCACCAAAAGTAAACGACCTCGAGTGTACAAGCACTACTCGGGTTCAACATCCAAAAACAAAATATCAACAACCTAGGATCTAAAGCCATTCTGCTTCCTCGATCCTCATCCTGCAAATAAACATAGCCCCCAAAGGGGGTCAGCAACCTTTTGCTGGCATGGTTAACGTGCAGCCCGCTGACTACCGGGATACACGCAACTATTTGTCGTTATAATGGCGTTGATTTTATCATACAACATGCATATACATAAGGTTATTGCAGAAAATAACAACACATACATAGTGAAAACAATTCACTTTAGTAACAACCAACATGGTTAGTCACTTGTAAGCCTAGAGGATGTCTTCATCCTCATGTTAAGCTTAACACATATCACATTACTGTTTGTTAGTCGGATGAACTTAACTTGAAAGATGAGACGGCGTAGTGACCCGAACACATCAACACATAATTTCCCCCTAGCCCGAGTGGAAGTCAGGTAGGTAGCTTTGGCTAAGCTATGGGAGGTCGAATTCCCCATAAAAGGAAAACTACCCTAACATAAGGAGAGAGTCGAATCTGATTCAGATGTCGACACCCATACATACACGCGTGACCGGAACGACCGGATTCCTCACTCCCCGGTTAGCACTCGTTAGAAGTCCCACAATGGGAGCTTAACATAATCTCACAAGTAAGTGTTTAAGTCCAGTTAGACATACAAGGGAAGTAAGACATAATCAACACACACACACAACTAAACCACATAGCCGGGTTAGAACGTTCCTGGTTGGGACGTTATACCGGATACCGTTCTCTTACGTTCCTAGCTTGGTTAATTAACAGTTAGCACGCATTCGAGGTTACCGGTATCGGTACACACGTCACATAATATAAAACTGTAAACTCGTTTCATGATTTAATCTTACAAGGTTGTAAACACCAAAAACACAACAGCACACAAGCCGGTGTAAACCGGTAGGCAACAGACTGCAAGAAAACCATACCTTGGTCCTTGCCGCTCTAGGGTTCCACCGTACGTTGTTCCTAAACATGATTGATAAGTTCGGTTAATTTATTTACTTAACTTCAAACTTTACTAAGTTTTACATGATTATATGACATGTTTTAAATGCCTAACTTACCCTAGATTACCCTCATTGTACCCCCTAGGGTTAACTACATTTGTCATTTTCTTTTCTTTTTTTAGGTTTTGGGTCCGTCCGACCCACCGTCCGACCCACCTCTGGGTCGGACCCTTCCAGTAGCCTTCGGGTCCCAAAACTTCCATCATGTCCGACCCATGTCCGACCCACCGTCTGGGTCGGACCATTCCAGAAACATTTGGGTCTGCAACATCTACCATGTCCGACCCATGTCCGACCCACCGTCTGGGTCGGACCATTCCAGAAACATTTGGGTCTGCAACTTCTACCATGTCCGACCCATGTCCGACCCACCGTCTGGGTCGGACCATTCCAGAAACATTCCGACTTTTAACGTGCACGTCCGACCCATGTCCGACCCAACCATCTGGGTCGGACCATTCCAGAAGCTTCGGGTGACCAACAGGGCCGTCCGACCCAACTGTGGGTCGGACCCTGGGTCGGACGCCACAAAATCAGCCCAAATTGTCAAATCTTTTCCAAACTTCTCCACAAGTCTCTAAGGTGTTCTAACATCATTAGGCACACTTAACCCTCATATTTCCCTTCCAATTTCCTTAAATGCTCTCTCAAAACACTTGTAGCTCACTAGATTGCTCCCTCCTAGAAATGCATTTGGACCATTACATTCCTACTCAAATTTTGACATGATCTCCCCATAAATTTTACATGCTCACACTCATCTTTTAACCCACTAAAACACTCCAACCATCATTCATCCAAGATATCAAAACACACTTAAAATTCACCATTACAACACACAATAGCTCTCAATATTCATAAACCTTAAGAACTTGGCTCTTAGGCCCTTAAACAACATTAAATTAAACACTGAATTTCCTCATATTATTAGCAACACCTGCACTTCACTGAGCATTTATATTTGCACAAACATAAACACCCTCATACATCACACACTAGTTTAAGGTAGGTTAATTACCTTGGGTTTTCTTTTCAAAACTTTCCTCTTCTCTTCACTTCTTGTTCCTCAATCGGTACTCAACCGGATAATTTGCTATACTAATGACCATGCCAAGATAATTACAATGAGTATTTAGGGTTCATGAATTTTATTCCATTAGCCCTAGAATAAATATTTGAACATCATAGGAGGGAATTACCTTCTACTTCAAAATGAAGTTTTTGGTAATGGAATTTGGGCTAGCTCCACACTTCTAAAAGATTGAACAAGCTAAAAAAATGAAGAGAAACAATGGTGTTCAACACACATAAAAATCGGTTGCCCTAAAATGGGGGAATGAACAGATTTTGAGTTACTTCTTACCTTAGCACAACAAGGAGATGATGGGCTTCAAGAATATGAAGTTCTTCTTCAAAATGTGGTACACCCATGGAGATGAAGTATGGAGTTTTGAGATTTTGAAAGGTACAAAATAATCCCCAAGATGAGAGGAGTATTTGGTGAAAGAATTTCTTGATTTGGAGCTAGGATGAAGAAGTTACAAGGAGTTGAATGTGGGGTTTCTCTTGGCTTGCAAATCGCCATTGTTGGCAAATGAAGAAGAAAGAGAGCTGGGTGAGGGGAAAAGAAATCGTGAGTGAAGAGAATGAGGGGAAGAGAGAGAGTGTGAGGGAGTATAGTGTGTGAGAGTGTAAAGTAAGTAGTTTTGTATTTTAGTGAGTAAAGTGAAATAAATGAATAGAGAGGGGGAGCAAAATCGTGAGACACAAGAGAGGGGGAAGAAAAGTCTCTTTTTTTTTGTAAAAGTAGAGATGAGGTGGCACATGGTCACTTAGCAGATAACACCCGTTAGTTCCCGAACTGTCAGTTTTAACAGTCTGGGTCCGGTTTCCGGATTTTTGTTTTATTTATTTTTATGGTCCTAGACCTTGACTAATATTTAATTATAGCCATATGATTGACTATAAATTTTTATTAGTCCATTAAACCCGTTTAAAGTTATATTTCCCGGGTTTCTCGAAAGACGTGTTTTAAAGCTCGTTTTGCCTTTTTAATCCACTATTTGGATCCGTTTCCTTCGGGAATTTTTCCCGCATGTTCTTAATGACTAAAATAAGTCTTAGAATATAATAATTATATATTTAGCTAACATATTAAGGTTTGGGGTATTTCAAGGTCTTAGGTGAAGTTTGGATATTCTGTTTCGTTTTTACTCTGTTGGTACTAGATCATGTTGGTTGCAGTTTTCTTAACTTAATCTTATATTCCCTTTTTCCAATCTCTCTTAGTAGGTTGTGGTTTGCCAAAATTGTCCTCATCGATTCAGGGGGAACTCTAACAAGAGTTACTCAATCTATGTTGTGATTAAGGGGGAACCTGGACAGGGTCGGTTCCCCAAAATTCTTTTTGCTCTTGTCTTGTTTTGCAGATTGACTCATTCGGGATTCACAAAAAGAGTTTTGCTATCATCAGCAACAAGGGGGAAACTGTTGGAGTATGAAGGTGTTGCTGAGATAGTCAACCAGATCAAAGGAGTCAATCACACTTCTCAAACAAGACAGAGTCAGTCAACCTCGAAAGAGCGAGAGTCCATCTATGTGAATTCATCAATCAGTTATGAAATTCAAGGAGCAACGTCCACTAAACCATAATAGTCATCAACTATCATCCTTGGCCGAAATTCATGCAAAAAGTGAGAAAAATCCAAGCCTTGACTTTCTGATAATTCGAGAGAGTCTGTCGGCAGTTGCTAAAATTAAGGAGCAAGTACATCAACTACATTGACTTAAAATGGTCATCAACGTTCAGACTTGGACCCAAATTCTCTCAATGTGGCACTAATCTGAAGACTTAGCTCCAGCTTCCAAAATTTGGCTCAAACTTCCGAAATTCAAGGAAAGAGTCGTTGGTTCCTGAAATTTCGGAACTGACAGAGTCAGTCTGCTACATCAGACGTGAGAGTCATAATTGAACGTTGCCAAGTCGTCCAATGGATTGGTAATTGTCCAAAAATTAAGGGCCAAGGCTTAGCAACGTTCATAAAGAAGTTAGGACCGGATTTTAAGCAACTACAAGTAACTACCATGTTCAGATGGCAGAAATTTCGGAAGCAGACTCCCTCAACGGCTCCACTATATAAGAGAGTTGTCATTTTGTTTCTTATTGCAGCTTTCTAGAGAGAACCATTCAGAGCATTTGTTTAGAGAAAGCTTTGCCTATTTTAGAGCGAAAAAGAGAGAGATAAGTACTAGATTCGTTTGTGCATACCAACAGAGTCATTCTAGGTAGGACCTAGTTTTCACTACACTTATCATTGAGCTGATCAGAGACTATATTGGGTGAGTGAGTGAAAACCACGATAGATCACATCTACTGAGTGGGCATTATAAGTTGTTTTGTTTTTACCAGGAAATAAAATAACTTATATTGTGTATCCTGCTGAGTTCGACAGAGTCCCTCTACCTTTCGAGTGTTAATCCATTTAGCTCCACAGAGTCTGTCTATCTTTCAAGCATTAATTCGTTTCAGTTTCTTCAAGTCTTCCGCACACTTAGTTTAACCAGTTCGATTGAGTGCCTCTACGTCCCAAAGTGTTTCTTACCCTTAAAGATCGATTGAGTCAAACCAACTCTTAGACTCACACCTTGGGTTGGTTTGAGTCAGCCACCCGATCCTACAACAACTATAAGTTACAAGTTTTTGAATTCAAATATAGTTTACTATAAGATTAATGGATTATAATATAATGTGTTATAATAGATGGTGGGAAAATAATACTATATAATAAATCATGCATGTATTCATGCAACTATAGGTTATATACCTAAGTTCAATGATGGACAAGTTAAAGAAATATAAAATTAAACTTAACAGTCGAAATTTTACGACCTACGAGTTTTAGTAACAAAGCCGACTGGTTTAGAGAAACCCGTAACAATTAACTGTAGAAATCCAGGGATGAACTGTCGGGGTTACATGTTATTCGGAAATACCGGATTTAGTTAGTCATGGAGACTGACTTATAGCTTTATTACAGTTTAGATCGTACTTCAGACAAAGGCGCCTGACGAGCTAGTGGACTACACTACGCATCCTAGGTCTGAGGTGTACGGTATGTAAAGGGGTTTGATCCGGGTAGTCATGAGGAATTCCTCGGGTTCGGATTTGGTTGATATAACTTGTGTGTTATGTGTGTGGATACGTGTATGTGATTATGTGTGTTACTGCATTAATTATTTATGCACGAGCGTCCTACGGGACTAACACTACGTTGACTATAGATCGACTTATGTAAACATACATAGTGTTTTAATGCGATGACATGGAAGTTACTTAATATAATACCCTTAGTATTAATATTAAGTATATGGTAACCTAAGTAAAACACTTAGGTACGAGTTACGACATTGTCGGTCTCTAGAGCATGGATCTCGAACATGAATATAACCTAGATTACTTCTAGGTATGCGTGAGACCCATTGGGCAGCTAATTAATAAATTGTATTCTCCATAAAACTAAGAGTTTATCTTAAACATTATGAGAGAGTTGGTATGAGTTGAGGGGAGGAATCCCGATAGTTTACGAACTACTTGTTTCGCATTTGTGATCACTAAGGGGTACCCGATCGTATTCCGCTCTAGGTATTTACCCAACGAGCCCTATTTGGATCGTGGGTCAGGTGGCTACGGCCTTTATATGGACGCCTAGGCAAAGTGAATAGTCAGGGCCTCCGGACCTCTGGCGAAATGAGCACCTTTGTGTGTACGGGAGGACTACTGTCCATTGGTGAGGTTATCGGGTTGTCCCAACATGACGCTCACTGTATTTAATTAACATGGTTTGGATGGTTGGGCCTTGAAGGCCAAATTAAATTAATTAAGAAGACGTTCGCTACGGCGATTATACAGTACTGTAACTCGATACGTTCGTTTATACAACTGTTGTTTGTGATATTTAATGAATGTTTGGATTGGATGGATGGTTAGTTTTTATGACTGTTTGGATTGGATGGATGGTTATGTATTAATGTATGTTTGTTACAGTATTATTATATTTGTAAAATGGTAAAGTATGAAACCAATCTAATAAAAGATGTTAAATGACTAAGTGACCAATAGGTCCAGGCCCGGCATACTCAGCGTTTATCACTGAGACTACACTCATTGTGCAGGTTGCTGACTATCGTCGAAGCCGAAGTACGGGGACAGGTAGTTAAAGTTTATTTTAATTACCGCACATGGAGTTATTTGTATACAATGTTGACTGTGGATTGTATTATGGTACGTTATGTATATTCGGATTGGGTAGACGCTCACTTGTCGACGTTTATGGTTTATGGACTTAGTATGATGTATAGGAGTTATCTCGTTATCACAGCGGTTAGTATGTTATTTATTTTGGTTGTTGGATATGTTATGCTTCGTTACTCGCATGGGCGAGTAATGGCAGGTTACACCGAGTGAGTATTAATGTTGTTATTTATCTTCCGCTGTAAGACGTTTTATTTATTGCTACGTGAAGGATTATTACGTGTTTATCAAGAGGGGTGTTACCAATGTGGGACGAGTACAATCACATACTACGTCCTCCCACGCCATAGCCAGACCCTGGTAATGTCCTTGTCGATCGCATTGATCATGAACCAGAGGTGCAAGATCAAGGTGGAAGACAAGGGTGTGGCCATCATGCACGTGGTCGGGCAAGAGAAGAATGTGCATGTGGTCGAGCTGCTAAGCCTACTATCAGAAGGGTGATGCGTTCAACATCGCCAGAAGCATTCTCATATCTCAGGTCGACAATGATCCTACGCTGCAGGTTGACACAACTGGGTTGCTGACTATGGTAGCAACTTAAACGTTCACGAAGCATTATCAGCCGGTGTTGGCACGAACATGAATGTTGATTACCCGACGCCCACAGAAAACTTGGCTTGTGTTCCACTTCTAACCCCGAAGCCCCTTAGGGATAAAGATCTACAACATCATCGTGATTTAGGATATCTTAGTGGTCGTGCACTTGATCATAGTCTTATATCAATGGTTCAGAATCCTGCACCCAGTGGGACTAGGACTTATGCATGTCGTAGATGTAGATGAAATCTGTTTTGTTGCAGTTTGTAAATAATTGGACTTAAGGATTGTATAATAATCATTATGTATTTCCTTTTGTAAACAATCACCAATGGTGTTTGTTTCATTTTATTTAGGGAAAATTACATCCCCCACCCATGACGTTTGGTGAAATTACACACCCCACCCACGAGGTTTCAAAAATTACTTTGCCCACCCATGTTATTTCCTTTATTTTATATGTGCCAACTTTTCTAATATTTGATCAACTTAAAAATGCTTAAATGTTGTCCAAAATTAATAAAACTTTACATGGATGATGCTAAGGTGTTATATTTTTTTCCAATGTCAAATCAAAGTTTTTAAAGCTCATATATGACATGTAGGACCCAATGAAAACACGTTGACATGTCACATGTTTCATTGTGTCCCACGGATCACATATGAGCTTAAAAAACTTTGGATTTCATGTTAGACCAAAATATAACACCTTAGCATCGTTCATGTAAAGTTTCATCAATTTTGAACAAAATTTAAGCATCTTTTAAGTTGATCAAATATTAAAAAAGTTGTCAGATGTAAAATAGAGGAAACCACATAGGTGGGCAAAGTAATTTTTGAAACCTCGTGGATGGGGTGTGTAATTTCACCAAACGTCATGGGTGAGGGATGTAATTTTCCCTTTTATTTATGTTATGTTTGTGTTAAAGTTATGAAATTTTTACAAGTTTTAAGCAAAATGTTTGTGTTGAAGTTGTGAAATATTGACAGGTTGCATTTTGCTTCAATGATGGTGTTACAAATTTTTTCAAGTGTTCTAGAAGAGATGATTTCTCAAGTGGTAGGCACGGAATCTTAAAGTTCCTAAATTCGTAGTTAGAAAGATGACTTGTGATAGGGTGTTCATACGGTTCGATTAATTCGGCTATAACCGAAACCGTTTTTTTGGTTTTTTTAATTGTTTTTCATAAACGTTCTTCAAATTGTTGGTTTTCGGTTAACCAAGTTTTATTTTGGTTCAGTTTTCGGTTATTGAAGAGAATGTTTCGGTTAACATTATAACCAATATACTTTTTAAAATTAAAATTAAATATATAAACATTAATAAAAATTGTGATTTTTTTAATTTCAGTTAACCAAATTTATTATGGTTAACCACAACTAATTCAGTTTTTGTTCGGTTTTCAATTATTAAGTAGAAAAAGCTTTCGGTTAATTCGGTTTCGGTTAATTTGGTTATTGAATTGAATTTTGGTTATAACCGAAATAACCGAGAAAATTGATTTTTTTTTCAAAATTTGATTTTCAGTTTACCGAAAAGACACCCCTAACTTGTGAAATTGTCTCTTGAGTAGATGATTCCTTCCTTATTCATGCACCACTAACTCAGATGCTGAGTTGGCATCAGTCTAAGGTGAAATCTTCTCTTTAAGAGACGACTTCATTAATTCCTGTAATGAAATCGTCTCTTGAAAAGATGATTTCACCAAAGAGAGTCATTTTAGAAATTCTTTTCATACATGTGCTAATACGCACATTATTTTTACAAAAGAATGTGTAATATACATCATGACATGAGATAATGTCATGAAATTAATATGTTGATGTGTGAGACTACACACCCCACCCACGAGGTTTCAAAAATTACTTTGCCCACTCATGTGGTTTCCTCTATTTTACATTTGGCAACTTTTTCAATATTTGATCAACTTAAACGAGGCTTAAATGTTGTCCAAAATTGATAAAATTTTACATGGATGATGCTAAGGTGTTATATTTTTGTCCAATTCCAAATCCAAAGTTTTTAAAGGTCATATATGACCTATGGGACCCAATAAAAACACGTTCATATGTCACTTGTTTCATTGGGTCCCACGGATCCCATATGAGCTTTAAAAACTTTGGATTTGGCATTAGACAAAAATATAACACCTTAGCATCATCCATGTAAATTTTTGTCAATTGTGGACAACATTAACCATCTTTTAAGTTGATCAAATATTAGAAAAGTTCTGGATGTAAAATAACGGAAACCACATGGGTGGACAAAGTAATTTTTGAAACCTCGTGGGTGGGGTGTGTAATTTCACCAAATGTCATGGGCGGGGGATGTAATTTTCCCATTAACATATTAACTCTATTTATGAGACCTTATGAGCATATAAGCCAATTTAAAATGGCATGGGCCATGCCGAATTATTAGTTTACAATTCAAAAATTAATAAGGCCCAAATTAGGTTAAAAGTTGGAGCCCAACGAGGCCTACTTTGGCCCATATGCGAAAGAGCCCATCTCCCCTTATTTATCTCATTAAATAACTTAATTACCCTTTTATGCTGTAAATTTTAATTGGTGTAAGGAACATATACGCTCACCGCCTCTCTTCATTATCTTCTTCTCAAACCCTAGTTGACTCTCATATCTCTCTCATTTCCTAATCTGCAGCCTCCTTCCATATCTTCTTCTTGAAAACCCTAACTTATTCTACATTCCCTCAACTTCTTTTCTCTGAAACTCAACCCTAACTGGCACCCTCTTCTGCTCTTCTTCCATGTTATCTTTCTCATGTAAATCCTTACTGACGAACAAGGAATAACACCTCTCTACTTTTGTAATCATAGCTGGCGAACAAGAGCTCAAGCTCAACACCTCTTTCTAGTCTCTTCTGTGTTCAAAGACTACTATCTCTCACACACCGGATTGAAACTGGCGAAGTACAAATCAAATCGAGAGAAAGGAAATCAAGGGCACAGATGTTTCTAAGTTCGAACCTGGACTGAAATAGAGGCATCCCTCTCAAATAAAAAAGGGTTAGTGTTGAAAACGTTATTCCTTGCGGTTTTGTTGGATTTTCGCCTCGAATCTAACCTCACCTTCTTCGCTATTCTCTCTTTTCATTTTAATATTAATCAACACCCTTATTGGTATGGATCTGGTCAAGAATGAAAAACTATAAGGGTTGTTCTTGTTGAAACCAAAAATTTGAAGAGGCGAGAACCCATTTTTCTGCTTTTATGATTTGTTCCAACTTCAACTTCGAAATCATTCCTCAACCATTCTTTTACCTTTTATCTCCCTTTATATGCAAGATCTCAAGCCCAAGGCATGGACCTAGTCAAACAAAAGAGGAAACGTCACTGAACCAAATCAATTTTAGGCTTATTGTACAAGAGTAAGTGACATTTTATCGATTTATATCTCTTCTGGACATTGAAACTCCGAGTTGCACTCTTTGTTTTTTAATAAGTGCAGTTTGAATAAAAACAACTGACAACTCCATTCTTTATGAATAGAGACGAGCCTACGGGGGGCTTTAAACCCACTCTTAGAACATGCAAAGGTCATAATTTTAACCTTGATGTATTAGTTTGATGTCAACCTAATGTCTTGCTCCTGCTTGTGTTAAATCGTGACCTTTGGAAGATCTAGAAAGAAAATGAAATTGTAAAAGGAAGTTTAAGCTTCTGTAAAAGATGTGGTTTTGCGAGAAATAGGATTTGGTTGGTGAAAATGGAACTTAGGAGATTAAGGCTTGTTTGAGAGTTTTGACAAAAACATAAAATAATGTTGTTTTAATGTTTGATAAGTCCAAAAGTCTAGGTATATCTTGGAGTGAATTGAGAAATTTGAAAATTAAGGTCTTAAGTGTAATGTTGTTCTGAAAATTAGGTTAAATTTAGTCTTCTAGATAAATTGGAATTAGGTTTTCATGTGCATTAAGGCAGTTGTTGAACAAATATGAAATTAGGGCTTGATTTTTTTAGTTTGGGTAATTCAACATTTGGGTTGAATTGGGGATTTAAATGGGATAATTAGAGTTTAAAAAAATGGTAGGAAGAATCAAAAATTTTAGAAGATTTAGGGGGTTAAATTGTAATCTCAAGAACTAGTGAAATTTAGGCTAAATGTGGGCCAAAATCAAAATATATAAAAAATATATAGGGTGAATTGGTATTTTGTAGAAGTTGGAGTTAAATTGTAATTATGAAAGAATTTTGAAAACAGGGTTGCAAAATTTGGGAGAATTCAAATTTTGAAGTTAAATAGGAAATTTTAGGATTTATGGAAAGGGTTTGAGGGTAAACTGTAAATTTGGTGAAGTTACGGTCAATTTTGAAATTAGAGTTAATTAGAAAACCCTAAAGGATTATTAAAGTATTTAAGTAATAATTGTGTAATCCGGTTTGTAGATTTTGGGTGTAAGACATTAGGATTTAATTTGGAGTTTAAATTGGAATATTTGAGTTTTGTAAAATAGGAGGGAAGATTCGATATTTATGGAGAGTTTGGGGTCAATTTGAAATTCAGGAAATATTAAATTTTGGGTTTATGTTTGTAGTGGGGGGAAATTCGAAATGGAGAATCGACTAAGTTAAGCATTGACCTAAATATCCTCGTTGACTTTTACCATTGACTATAATAAAGATGTTGACTTGAGTTAAACATTAGACAGGAGTTATAGCACGTGAACTAGGTTGGGCCCAAGTAAGAAGGGACCACATTTGAAATGAATCTAGTTGAGTTTAGGGGGGAGGTTGGATCAAGATGGAAAGTACATTAGGCTAAATGGATTAGACCTAATTCATAAGGAACTTATAGAGTTAGAATAAGTTTTGGATTAAACTTCCAAAGGGAGTTAAAGTTATTTAGTGGAGAATGAATTAAATAGCCAAATTATATTGTGATTTATATAATGTAACACTAAGTATGAGAATTACATTATATTACATTCAGTATAAAGGACCTTAATGTTTATGTCTAAAGTTAGTAGGAAATTATAAGATAATTAAGGTGTTGGAGATTATATAATATAGTTGGCAAATTAAGTCAAGAGGATTAATTAGCTAATCCCGGTCTTCGATACTTTAAGTAATAACCCGATTAAAAACGAATTATTAATCATTGGGATTAATTACGAGGGGTTAGTCATGTCAAGAGATATCGAAATGGTTTAATGGTTTATAGAGTATTCATACATAGCATCGTAATTATAGAGCTAAGAGATTAGAGGATGGGTGTGGGACTACACGTTGTCTCTCTCGCCGGTGTATGGTATGGTTTCTTGTAACCTGAGTGTTACCGACCTCGGCTTGTGTGCTATTTGTTTGTTTGAATGAACATAAGATTAATGCGAAATATGGACTGTTACTTGTTCGACGTTCTTCGTTATCTGTTTAACCTTGACCTTCTATATGGTTTACTAGTAACTACACAATAGTGTAGATATAAAATACACATAAGGAACATATGATAATGGTTAGAGAACAAAGAGGAATGAGTATACGAACTTATCTAAATATGGATAACATTTGAGAACTTCCTACTAACTCCCTGAACATTTACTCGGCATCCAAAACTAAGATGACACTGGTGGAATGGAAGCATTTAATTACGGTCCAAAACCATGTATAATTACGGTTCCGGACCGTAGTCAACGCGGGCGTCACCAAAGATAGAGACGTCTATAATTACAGTTTAAAACCGTAATTAAAGGTCCATTTCCGGTCCCGCGTGTCAGAGACTTTAATTACAGTTATTGGTAAAACTGTAATCTAAAGTCCATTGGAGCATGTGCCCAAAGGACTTTAGATTACGGTTTTACCAATAACCGTAATTTAAAGTGTTTTTTTCTTTCATTTTTATTACATAGCTACACAATTGCAACAGAGGGCAGAATTACAACAGATGTGCAGAAACTGCACAATTGCAAAACCTGAATCAAATAGCAACAAAAGACATTCGTTCTCTGCGCACAATTGCAACAGATAACATCTTTAATATACACCAGATCGAATATCAGTTACAGCAACAAAAAAGCATTGCAATATAGCAGAATCTGTTACAGCAAAAAAAAAACAATATTGCAATACAGTAGAATCTGTTACAGCTGCTAGCAATTCATTAAATGTGATCATTTCAGTTTCATGCCACTACAATATATACAAAAAGCTAGGTAGTCTACCAATCCATTCTCAAAAATAAGGTTGTCATGCTCTCTCTGACATGATACAAGTCCTTTGCACTGTAAGTTGAGGATTGGACAAAATGCTCTTTAATCGGAACAACAAAAGGAATGGAACACATAATGAGATTAAGATAAAGACACAAAAAATTTGCACCGAGAATTAAATACAAGACAGCGTTCGTATTACCTTGTCTTCGGAGTTCTAAAATGATGGGAAGTACCCACAGAACTCATACATATACCACATCATGTAGTACCCGCAACTCCTAGAATCCTTTTGGGTAGGGCACTAAATCACCGAAATTCACAAGTGTAAAACAATTGTAAAACGATAAACAACACGAATGAAATAAATGAATTACCTTTCCCACCCCGGGTCATTGCATTCTTACCCTTCACACACAAACAATAAAGCATAAGAATGTAAAGATAATTACTAATTGATTATTATAGTAACATTAAACATTTATCTAGAACATACCTTTGTAGTGCGGACAGGACCCGTCGGCGCGCTGATCTCTTCTCTGGGCCGGGATACGCGGCGAGGAAGCTCAGAGATCTATAATGGATTATATTAGACACTTAATGCTATATAATGGATTTGATTATATACTAAATGGTTATCAAACAGTCTTACCTCATCGGTGACAACAATATAACATGCTGGCCAGGGCAATATGTCTCCCTTCGCTTCAATCAGCGTGCATTTGTTGTCGAACGCCATTGGAAGGTACGCATTCTCAAATCCATCGATTATTAGGTCCAAGGTCACACGCGCGTAGAATGTGGGTAGACGTACGAAACTGATAAGCGTGAGTGGACCTGATGGCAACACCGTCCCGTAGGCCATATCTACAGGGTGCCCGTCTAATGGTATATGAAGACGACATTTTTTTTGCTCCTTTAATAAACATAGATATCGCGTGAAATAAATAAGTGCATCTAATTTAATACTATTTAAAGGACTTTATTTAAGGAGAAAAATAGTTAAACAAAGATAACCTGGATGTTGGCAAACGGGTACGGGTCAGCGGCCGGAGCATAATTGGACGAGGAAGACGGTCGGGGGGAACATGCTACTGCTAAGTAGTCGCATGTGCGATCGCATCCAACGCTTGCGGCAGCCTCTCCTCGTAAGCTCGGCGCTCAGCAACCAACCTCTCCTCGTTTGCTTGGCGCTCAACAGCCAGTTTCTCCTCATTAGCTTGGCGCTCAACAGCGAACTTACGCTCTACCATCACCTCGATGTCAGCAGCATTCATCTGACCCTTCTTAGCAGATGGCGGGAATACGTGCTTCTGACGCACTTCTCCCCTATATCCTCTAACACGCCCCGAGTGATCCTTCCTTCCAAGCGCTTGATTAAGAGCGTCATCTTGAGATGGAGGAGCGTGCAAGTCTACTTCTCCTCTCTGTGCCGCTTCATACTATCCAATTGTCAAAGAAGTTAGCACTAAATTTAAGATCAACAAACACTTGAGTATATAAGTAAATTATTTAACAGTTACTTCTAAACACTTATGCTTTGGTTAGCCAGTTGTCCCGTCACACCATAAAGAAATATCCTCTAACCTTCGCTGGTCGTCGTCTGCGTCCCAGTAGGTACATCTGCACCCTACTCGCCTTAGAGACATCCTCGATCAGGCATTCACTGCCATCCTCGCTCCTCTGCGTCAACAAACCAGCTTCTTTCCACTGATCGAGGCTGCCCACATATCCCCTTCGTCTCATGGTGTGGGGGTAGAGATTAGCTTCACAGTTTTGCCGTGCTTGTTCTTGTCTTTGCTGTTAAGACAATACAATAGAAAATAAATTAGAAAATCAGAGATAAAATATTATGAGAATTAAATCAGATTAGAGTACACACAAACATACCCTGAACTCGGGGGTCGAGTGGTGCTCAAGGAATTCCTTCCACTCCTCTTCGGTGATCATGCGGTTGTACATGACATACGGCAGAGGCTCACGTGGGGGCACCCTGGTGATCCAGTTGTCCACCAAGTAGTGGTGGAATGATTTAGCTTTGCCGCCCACCGCAGAAAGAACGATCTTCTTCACTTCGTCTAGGATCTTGTATCGTTCTTGCACTTTCTTCCAGATGATCTCCTTAACTTCTTTCAGGACTTGTGGCCATTTGTGGTTGATGGAGCAATGTGATCAGGCCAGAGTCCCTAGCATACTAGCGAACTCTGACCTCCTGCCCCCATAATACCTCTCATACTTGTCCCAGACAAGATTGATCTCATCCGGTTTCTACAGCTTCAGCCCACGGGTCGGGCCTCTACCTCTGGGTCTCTGAGTAGCACTTGTAGAAGGTGCACTCATGGAAGGGGCAGCAGCAGTAGTGGCAGCTGTAGAAGAGCCAGCAGCAGATGTAGATGGGCCAGCAGCAGTAGCGGCACTGATGGAAGGAACCGGTACCATTTGCTGCTCATCTTCGAACTCACGGCAAAATAACTCAAACTCTTCAGTCATGCCTGCAAGGATTGAAATAAAATTAAGCATTTCATAATGACACAAAAGAATACACAAAATTTAACAATGGTCATATACAAGCAAAAAATAAAAGATTGTTAATTACTTATAAATTTAAATGGTAATAACTTACATACACCATTATCTCTCAATCCACATTCCCTCGTTATGGTCTGATCGTATATACTCACGATGACCTATGACTTCAGCCTCTTACAATGAAATTGGAACAGTTGGAGGTTCATCTTTTGCGTTATACTCATCCTCATCAACCACACCATCCACACCAACTATTCATCTTCTCCCTTTAAGCACCACAAACCATCTAGGATTACAGGGATCAGTTACATAAAATATCTGCTTAACCTTTGTCCCAACAACGAATGGCTCAACCGTGGGAGTAGCTCTAGACAGATCAACTAGTTTCATACCATGATCCTCCTCACGGTAGCCATGATTGTTGTCAACCCAGTTACACCGGAAAACACATATTTCGTAGTTGTTGTAGTCCAATACCCAAATGTCTTGTATAACACCAAAATATGATTGTTTTACTGAGACTGAACTGTGACCCACACCCTTGATGTCATATAAGTCTTGATAAGCTTCAAGCTCTACGCCAATGTTTTGATTCGTTGACTTGCGATCCTGACGTTCTGTGAAAAAGGTGAATCCGTTGACATCGTACCCCTCATAAGAAATTACATCCATATTTGGTCCAAATGCAATTACTTTAATCAGTTCAGGCACATTCATGGACTGACCAGACAACACTATGTCTCTAAACCATCTGACAAATGTCCTACTCTGCTCATTTTGTAGTCTAACGTCACTCATGTGTGGATGTTGTGCTCTTAAAACGCACAAGTGTTCATCAAAGTATGGTTCGACATCTTTAAGACGACTCAACACAACTAAATAAGCTTTGTTAAGAGTGTTTATATCAATTCTTTTCATGTTTCGTCCAACCGTGCCAACACCTTTCAATCTGCCCTCGTGTCTAGAACGTGGAAGTCCAATGGTATCGATACCTTCTAGGTAATTGGTGTAGAAGTCTACAACTTCCTTTGTGACAGTGCCCTCGATAATACTGCCCTCTGGGTGATAACGGTTCTTTATTTTCTTCTTCAGGACACCCATGTACCTTTCGAACAGATACATGTATCAAAGGTACAAAGGACCACACATCAGAATCTCTCTTACAAGATGCATGAGAAGATGTATCATTATGTCAAAAAACGGGGGAGGAAAATACATCTCTAGCTAGCACATTGTCACAATAGAATCCTTTTGTAGTTTAGTCAGAGTGGCCGCATCAAGAACCTTAGACGAAATGGATTTGAGGAAGACACTGACATTTGTGATTGTGTGTCTGACAACATCCAGCAAGATTGCAAAAATTCTTGAAGTAGGACATGATAATCGTGAGATTTCATTCCTACTAATTTCAAATCTGTCATCGACACTAGGCTTCTTATGTTTGAGGAGTATCCTGAAGGCACCTTGATGTTGTAAAGGGTCCTGCATAGACTATGTTTCTCTTCTTGAGACAGAGTGTGACAGGCAGGAGGCAAGAATGTGCGTTTTCCACGTTCTTGTGGGCCAAGCTCTGTGCGTATGCCTAACTCTATTAAATCTTGTTTTCCTTTCAAATGATCCTTTGTCTTTCCTTTTATGTTCAAAAGGGTGCTAGTGATACTTTCACCCACGTTCTTCTCGACATACATCTCATCAATACAATGTCTAACCTCCAGATGCTGCCAGTACTAGAGTTCCCAAAATATTGATTTCTTTTTTCAGACACTTTTTTCACCACTTTTGGTTGGCGGCCCAAAGTTGTTGACAATATTATCCAACTTTTTGTAAATCTTTGTACCTGTCAAAGGCTGGCGCGCCACACTGTGATCAGTTTTCCCATCGAACTCTTTCGCCATATTTCAGTACTTATGTCCTTTTGGAAGCATTTTTCGGTGGCCCATGTACACGTTTTTGCCACTATGTTTCAAGCAAATGCTACAAGTGTTCTCACCACAAATCGGACACGCCAATGCCCACTTGATTGAATAGCCTGAAAGATTACCATAGGCAGGGAAATCATTGATTGTACAGTACAACATAATGCGCAAAGTGAAGTCCTCTTTTCTGAATGAGTCGTAAACCGTAGCCCCTTCATTCCACAAGAGTTGATCCTCTATCAAATGTTGTAGGAATACATCAATTTTGTTGCCCAGTTGCTTTGGACTCGATATTAACAAAGACAACAAGATGTGTCTTGGTTTCATGCATAACCATGGCGGTAGATTGTAAATAACCAAAAGCACAGGCCAGGTATTGTGTATGCTACTCAAAGTACCGTTAGGGTTCATCCCATATATGCACAAGCCTAGCCTTAGGTTTCTCGGTTCATTACCAAACTCAGGAAATTTTATGTCTATGTTTCTCCACTGTGGTGCATCAGCAGGATGTCTCAATCTGCCATCCTTCTTCCTTTGAACTGAATGCCATCGAAGATTCTCCGTGTCTTTCTCAACAGAGAACAAACGTCTGAACCTTGGAATGATGGGCAGGTACTACGGTACCTTAGCCGGTGAACCTTTCTTACTACCACTAATGTGAGTTTGTTGTTTCTTCAGATACCGTGACACTCCACATGCTGAATAGCTTTCAGCAAATTCATTCGATTTCCAAAACAACATGCAACCATTTGGACAAGCATGAATTTTCTGGTACTCCATACCCATTGGGCACATTAGTTTTTTGGCGGAGTACGTAGTTGTTGGTAAAATGTTGTCCACCGGAAGAACATTTTTCAATAGTTCCAGGAGGACAGTGAAACTTACGTCGCTCCAGCCATATTTCACTTTCAAGTTTAATAGCTTGAGGACAACACTCAACTTGCTTAACTTTGTAGGGTCACACCAGGGGTACAGTGGTGTTTTGGCTGAATCCAACAAATTTTCATACTTGTTTGGCGTGTTAGAGTGATGTCGTTCCACATCTTCGAGCATAGACTCAATGTCAACGTCCCAGAAATCTGGCTCAACATCAATTGTAACGTCTTCCAGATCACCCGCAACTGTATCATCTCCGAGTTCTGTTTCTGTGTTTGCCTGAACATTATCCCCTTCGTTAGGCTTAATAACATTGAACTCACTCTGACCATGCCATCGGATTATGTCTTGGAAATCTTTTGTAAAACCGCGGTGGATTAGATATTCCTTAACTGTTTCAACTCTGCGATATCTCAGATTGTTTTGGCAGTCAATACACGGACAAAAGATGTATCCCTTGTCTGAAGGTTTCATATTGTTCACCAACACCGTGCATAACTTATCAACTCCTTCTAAAAACTTTTCGTCTAACTTTCCGCTGTAAATCCACGAACGTTCCATCTCCTTCTAGCTATTTATATGAAGGCAGCCATTTCATACCGTCACCCGTGGCAGAGTCTTTACACTTTTGTATCTTATCAACCTAAATCCATTCATGAGTATTAAATCCCACCGGTGAACGTGTTTTTAATATGTAATTTATTGAAAATTTGGCAGCATCTCGCTACAGTTCTTCAAATGCACGATATTATGATATTAATCAATAATATATGCATTCGAAGAACAATAAAGAGATACTGTTGAAATAATCAGTAAAGTGCATATTAAAAACTCATTCACACCCTAGTTGTGAGATTTAACAATCATGGACAGTCCCGACAGGGACTGCCCAAGATATACCTCTATTAGGTATATCTTGGGCGGATAACTATGTTTGATAGTTTGTTAAATTATATATATATATATTTGTAAATCTTACCTCTGGTACACGATTAGCCGATGCTAAGACAGTTGAGGTCGGAAGCCAAAATAAAGTCATAGTCCTGATGCATAAACAAAAAAATGACAACATTAGAATATATCAAAAAATCAAGGTTAAAGTGTTAGCTAAACCGCGGAAAAAATTCGATAGCATCTCCCCTATATTTCTAACATTTCCAAATCACTTTTATCAACATCAAATTCACACGCACCATCAGAATTACTTATAAACTAGATTTATATTTTAAAACTACACTACTATGTATTAATTGTAAAACTAAATGCTAAGAATAACCAATTCAAATTTACTCTTCAAAACAATAAACAAAGAAACATCACTACATCAGTTTACAGTTTGGTTTGCAAAATTACCGTTATTAAGCACCGAAGTGGGCAATTAGTGCAGAAATCAGCCCACAAACTACGTTCCAATTAACCGTGAATCTAGGCACAAATATATGAACAAGGTTAGAACATTTGCCATTACACTCTCAAGAATCGACAGAAACGACGTCAGATCAAGCAATCGACATATATATGAATAAAGTTAGAAATATGAACAATCGACAGAAATCACGCATACCCAGTACGTGTTAGAGTCGACGGCGGAGACCAGTGGTAGATGGGTGATGACTGATGACTGGCGGCGATGGGAGTGACAAAGGTGGCGGGAGCGAGGGGAGTGGATTGGCCGTTAGTAAGGTGACGAGAGTGAGGATGCGATTTCAGTAAGGAAGATAGCGCTAGAGAGAAGTAGAGCTTACTGTAAGTGTGCAGAGTAAACGAGCAATCACACTAAAACCGTAATCTAAAGTCTAACGAAATAAAAAAAATAGCGTAAAAAATATTTGGCATATGTTGGGATTCGAACTCAAGATCGAAGGTGTTGACTTATGTACCCGCGGTCATTGAGCCATGAGTCTTATTCGATCAAACATACGCAACACATTTATAATAAGTTTTTAACCTAAAATAATCTGGTAAAATGACGTCGTTTACTGTCATTTAGATTACACACCACAGCAAAAAAATAAAATAATGGGGAAATATTTGGCGTTAGGTCAAAACGGCGTCGTTGACCATCAGTGGGCGGGGACTTTAGATGACGGTTATTAGTAAAACCGTAATCTAAAGTCCGTTGACCGTAAAGCACGCGTCAACACGGGCCTTTACATGACGGTTTTACTAATAACCGTCATCTAAAGTCCGTTTTAAAAAAGGCATGCCTACCTCCGATCGATTATTGCTAACGGTAATTCTATAAACGTTGTTAATTAATTCCGGCCCCAATTAATCACGGTTATGTTTAAGCCGTGATTAATCAGCCGTCATTAAATGCTTCCTTCCACCAGGTGATCCGAACTAATATTAGTAGTAGGATGTATGTTTCGAATATACTTCTAACCAACTTGGTTACTGGGGAGAGAGGAGTCCGAGAGGTTCCGGCCCGCGGTATTTGTATTTGGTATAGGAGGGTGGTATCTCCTCAACTCCAACTTCCATAGATCATTGTCTGCGGAATCTGTCGCCCTGAGTCAAGGTAGCGACTCATCTTCCTTGACTATCGCTCAAGGATGGGGGTTTAAAAATGATTAATCATGTGGCTGGGTTGGATCACCTATATCCATATAAATAGTAAAATTATTAATCATGGTGCGGATGGATCACATATATATAAGATAGTGGAATTATTAATCATGGGTGGATGGATCTGTGAAAACCTTGTAATTCTACAAGGGTTATTTCATTCAATATGAGGGAGTAATAACACGACGTGATATAGTATATAGTTTTTTGTATATTGTATGTAACTAGACTTGAGTATCTATATATATATATGTATGTAAGTACGAGCCGGTTAGGCTTGGACCGGTAATAAAACATTACATGATATAACCCTAGATCAAGCTAGAAGCGTACTATGTATATGACTAGATACAAATAATCCTAATACCCCCCCCCCCCTCAAAGAGTGCACCCTTGTGTTGCATCCAGCAGAAGGGGTGCTCTTTGTGTGTTTAAGAGAGGAAATGAGAATCATGTCGAACCTGCAAAACAAGGAAACAAGAAAAATGAGGAGAAACTACCTGTCTCCGCCTTGGTTTTGTGATGGTACAATTTTTGTACCTGCAAGAAAAAAACAGAAAACACTACCCTTTCTCGTGATTTTGTAAGCCCATATCATCAAAAGAATTGTAATAACTTACTGTAAGCGGTTTGTCATCTATCCGCCAACTGGTGTGTGCTAGGAATGTACTTGACTTGGATGAGACCTGCCTGCAACTTTTCACGAACGAAATGGCAGTCTATTTCAATGTGCTTAGTTCGTTCGTGTGAGCGGGTTCCGAGCTATGTGTATGGCGGCCAAGTTAAACATTTCAATGGTATGGGGTTAATCTTTGATTCCAATTTCACTCAATAAATCTACTGAGCCAACTTAATTCCCCCGTGACTTGCCTCATAGATTTGTACTCTGCCTCAGCGGAAGATAGGGCTATGGTGGTTTGTTTCTTTGACTTCTAACTTAAAGGGGAACCACCTAAGAGAATGTAATATCTGGAAACGGATTTCCTTATGATTGGGCAAGAGGCCAATCTGAATCGCAGTATGCTTCTAGGGTGGAAGTTGGGTCCTTGTTGAAACGGAGGCCAAATCCTGAAGTACCTTTGATGTAGGACAAAGTGGTAGGCTGCCTTTAAGTGGGCTGAAGTGGGACTTTGAAGGAATTGACTCAAAAATTGGACCGCATAACATATGTCTGGTCTCGTGTTGGTAAGAAAGCTTAATTTCCCAACGAGACACCTATATGTTGTTGGATTTTCGAGTTTAGAGCCTGTGTCCTCATAAAGTTTTTGATTGATAGGAAGAGGGGAAACCGAAGGTTTTATGTTGTGGGCATCAAAGTCATGGAGGATTTGGTTGATGTATTGTTGTTGGGACATGATCATTCCATCATTACTTTCTAGGAATTCTATCCCAAGGAAATAATTTAATCTCCCTAGATCCTTTATCTTGAATCCTTGTCAAGTTTTTTTTAAAGTTTTGACTTCTTTGGTGTATTCCCAACGACTAAGATAATCCACGTAAATCCCTAATAAGGTAATGTTACTTTTCCTCCTCTTGACAAAGAGATAGTGGTCGTTTTTGGAGTGATTGTATCCCAAGTCGTTTAGGAATTTGGTAAGTTTCTCGTACCATTGTCGGGAAGCTTGCTTTAGACCATAAAGGGATTTATGAAGCTTGCACACTTTGTTCCCGCCATTGACCTTTATTCCCTCTGGTATGGTCATGTAGACGTCTTCATGGAGATCACCATGCAAGAACGCATTGTTGATGTCCAATTGGTTGAGGATCCATCCATTTTTAATTGCCACTATGACCAAGGCTCTTATTGTAGTCATTTTGACTACGGGAGAGAAAGTCTCCTCGTAGTCAAGACCTTGTCTTTGTGTGAAGCCTCGGACCACCAGCCTTGCCTTGAAGCGTTTTATATCTCCATTAGCCATTAGCTTGATCTTATAAACTCATTTGTAACTTATTGGACGTTTTCCTTTGGGTAAGTCTACGATCGTCCATGTTTTGTTTTGCTTTAGGGCTTCAAATTCGGTGGCCATTGCTTCAACCCATCTAGGATCCTAGCTGGCTGCCTTATAAGTGGTGGGCTCTTTGAGGTTGTGGAGGTTGGATAAGAGCTTATTTGTATTGGGCTGAAGAGAACAAGATAGGATGGTGGTGCTAGGTATGTGATCAGTCAATGTATTCAAATTGTTTGAGGAGGTAAATGTGGGTGTGCTCTCGAGTCTTTGTGCAAGAATGATGGAAAAAAGATCCTCTCTATTTGCATTAGAAGAGAGGATGTAATCATTGTATCTTGGAGGGATTCTATGTTCTCTAGTGGATCTCCTGAGAGGTGTGGTTTGATCTTGTTGTTGACTCTCGGTTGTGTTGGTTTCATCTTGGTGTGTGTATGATTCTTCTCTTACCTCAGAAAACCGAGATGTACAAGAATCATCTTCCACGATTTGGTTGGAGGGGGGAGAGAAAATGTCTATGGTTTCTTGGTCTTTGTTGAAAGTATCTTTCCACTCTTTGTTTTTCAAGGGGTAAATGTTTTCGAAAAAGGTAACATCTCGTGTTATCCTTAATTCTCTTTCTTTTAAAGTTAAAACCTTATAGCCTTTTGTGTTTTTGGGGTTCCCAACATACACTCCAATTAAAGCTCTTGGATTTAATTTTCCTCTGTTTGGGCTTATGTTGGTAACATAACACAAACATCCAAAGCTTTTGATTTCGTTAAATTCGGGTTTCTTATTGTAGAGCTTTTCCTAGGGAGTTAGGTTGTTAATGGACTTATTTGGCATTCTATTTGTCAAGTATGCTGGATGTTCGACACAAAAATGCCAATGTTCATCATCTAAACCAGACTGGAATAGAAGAGCTCTAGCAATATTCATAATATGTCCTTGTTTTTGCTCTACGACCTCGTTTTGTTGGGGCGTATGGGAGCAGCTTGTTTGATGAACTATCCCCTTTCTGTTAAAAAATTTTGTTCCTTCCTGGGTCTTGCCTAATTCCCATGCATTATCACTACGAATAATCTTTATTCGTTTATTCATTTGTGTTTCAATCAAATTTACAAAGGTCTTTAAATGTTCCATGGCCTCTGATTTGAGCTTAAGAAGAGTGACCCATGTTGCTCTAGCGTAATCGTCAACAAGGGTAAAGAAATATCTGTGGCCGTCTAAGGATTGGGTCCTTATTGGGCCACAAATATCCACATGTATAAGGTCAAAAGGTTCTTTTGTTTTGATTTCAGATATAGGAAACTTTAAACGCTTTGCTTTGGCCTTATAACAGATAGTACATGGTAAATGTTTTTCAAGCTGTTTAGGAACATTCACATGTATTATCTTTTTCATGTTTTTCAAAGACATGTGCCATAGTCTATTATGCCACAGAAGGAAATCATCAGGAAAATTGACCCGTGAGGGTTCTACATCAGAACTGAAACATACAGACATGTGATCTCTATTCACAAAAAAATCACACAAAGCATTCATGTTTGCAATATAAAGGCCATTGACGTGTCTTCCTATCTGAACTGGGATGTTCCCTCTAGAGTCCTGCATAACACAATCAGTTCCATGGAATGTAATTGACACACTTAAATCTGATATCAGCCTGGATATGGATACTATATTCAATTGAAATGTAGGAACATGCAATATATTTCCTAAACAGAATTTTCCATCAGTCTTTAATTTACCAACAGAAACAACAGTTTTCTTGTTCCCATCGGGGAGCATAATATTTTTCTGTATCTCAAGATTCACGCATTCAGAAAGAAGATCTCTATTTCCACAAACGTGCTCAGTAGCACCAGAATCCACAGTTTTTTGCAATTCGCAGGTTATAGGATTACCATTGTAATTCAGGCATGGAAAAGAATAAGGGATAGTTGTAAAAATACCTGCAAATTCCCCAAAACTGGGTTGATTGGTGGCGCTGGTGTTATCCTTGTGCTGCTGGAGGTAGGCGACTAGCTGCTACAATTGGTCTGAAGAGAAACCGCGCACTGGAGACTGTTGGACGACGTCGTTGTCTCCTGCATCTCCGGCTACAGCAGAGGCGACTTTCAGTTTGGGTTTCTTCTTTGTCCCGTCGGAGGGAAAACCGATCAGCCACCAACAGCTTTCTCGATTGTGCCCTAACTTTCCGCAATTGGAACATTTTGTCGCATCTCTCTTGACTCCGGTAGTGGCGCCGCTTGTGGTTCTTTTCCCTTGGACCTTGAAATTCGACCCCCCGCTATTAGATTTCTGCCTTCCAACATTGTAATTGGGACTTCCCTTTAGGGATAGAGATACAGACTGTTCTGATTCTTCACGCGATTCGGAATTTTCCCGGGTCTGTTCTTCTTCGATAATCGTAGCGAAAATGTCTTCCAGTGTGGGGATTTGCTCCATAGCTAGGATTTGTGCGCGAAGATGTGCATAGGGTTTAGACAAACCCATCAAGAAGTGAATGGTTTCTTCTTCTGCGTGCAATTTCCTCTGATTTTCGCTTGATTTGCAGGAGGAACAACACAAACAATCGTCGACGGGCCGCGCAAGCTCGTATTGTGCCCATACTTCACGCGATTTCATAAAGTAATCCGTGATGGAGTCTTGTCCCTGCCTCAGCCCGGCGATTTGGATTTTGAGGTGATGAAGGGTGGCGAAGTTCTTCTTTTCGAATCTTCTACAAAGCCAGTCCCAAATTTGCTTTGGGTCACTGGTGTACATCACGCTACGACCAATGTTGGGCGAAAGAGACGAAATCATCCAGGTAACAACAAGCGATCTTGCGCGCTTCCATGCTGCGAAGCGAAGTGTATCACTGCTTGCCGGTTGTGTGATTGTCCCATCAATGAAACCGATTTTGTTCTTCGCTGTTAGGGCTTCTTGCATCGACCACTTCCAGCCCAAGAATCCCTCTCCAGTGAACTTTGGGGCAAGAGGTTGCCCGGTTTGCTCTGTGTTGGCGACGTAAAGGGGGTCGTTGGAATCGATGGTGAGACTAAGGTTGCCGGTGGTGTTCTCCGGTTTCTTGTCGCCGTTGTCGCCCATTATTCCTTCTGTTGAGGATGAAACCAGTGCTCTGGTACCATGTGACAACCTTGTAATTCTACAAGGGTTATTTCATTCAATATGAGAGGAGTAATACACGACGTGTATATAGTATATAGTTTCTGTATATATGTATGTAACTAGACTTGAGTATCTATATATATATATATATATGTAAGTACCGAGCCGGTTAGGCTTGGACCGGTAATAAAACATTACATGATATAACCCTAGATACAAGCTAGAAGCATACATATGTATATGACTAGATACAATATAATCCTAATATCACCTATATCCATATAGATAGTGAAATTATTAATCATGCTGCGGATGAATCACCTATATCCATATAAATAGTGGAATTGTTAATGGTGGCTATTCAATTGAGGATAATACTCAATTAATAGGGTTTATACATACCCGCACACAGTTAATAATTAACTAAGACAAGAAACAATCCCCATGATGAGGATTGTATGAGAGCACACAAGCTGAGGTCGAAACCGAGAATCTAATTAAAGTCTCGAGACCTAGGAAATAAAAGAGGAATTAATCATTCTAACTGGTGTTTATTTAGCGATCTGATTCTGTGGTGATGGATTATCGTGTAGGATTATATGTTATTACATGCTTGCATATTGAATGTTTATTGTACTTTCAACATGATTGTTAAATTAAAATCAATCGCATGTTCACTTGACCAATTAGTCATTTGTAGGCGGTAGCTCATGGGTTACACGTTATTCGTTGGAGTGCAATGGGTAGTTAATTGTATACTATACTCTGTTTTGATATTTTAGGATTCTACTCTTGGTTAAACGATTTTGGTATAACCTAATTTGCTCACATGTAATTTGATTAAGAGTTGTATAATGTGGATTAGACTATCTCTTAGTCATCACGACGTTTATTTGAAAAACTTATTTGGAAGCCTTGTTACTCACATGGGTGAGTAACGACGGTAGCACCCGTGGTTAAGTAATTTGTAATTATTTCCGTTGCATAGTACGAGTTGTTTATGTTAATGATTGGATTAAGACGGGATTACGTAGTAGGGGTGTTACAGTGGTTGTTTTATATATGGCATATATTAATGAAATAAGGTTGATCCATGAGTAATTTAGGCGGGCTCATCTTAATATGTTGTAAATATAACATCAAATAGGTCAAGACGAACAATGACCGATACTTTATTTGTACATGATTTATTATGATACATATGCGTTTATTAATAACAAAGTTTATCATGCTTAGGTTATGAGGATAATAAGATTAAAATGGGTTAGTTGATAGCTTGATTTCATAATTGCTCATATAGAGGTGTTACAAATGATATCAATGCCTACTCAGACCATGTCGGGATAGATTACCTGACACCACACTCTAAATAGGGGAGTCTAATGTGCATGATTTATAAAGATGTATTTGAGTGACTTACTTTATTTGGTTCAAGTGAAGACAAAGATCTAAAAAAAGACTAAAGGTGTGTGCCACTGTAACGTTCCAAACAAATGATTTTTCCGTTCACTTAAAGCTTTGTTCATCCACCTCTAAATGAATCATGGGTTGACATGTGTACTAAAGTGAGATTTTTATGACAATCAACCTTAGCTACAACCATACGTAGTTATTTTTTTGCCATTGTTACACTTGTATATATTAAAAGTACAAGTATGGTATGTAGGATCAATGGGCTGACTCAAAGTACTTCAAGCGATTAGTCTACGGAGTACTTTGACTCTATCGAACTTAGGTTGTAGAAGCACTCAATCGAATTCATCACATACACAATATAAACTATTTATTAATGATCTTCAAAAGAAAGAGCTTACACTGCGCCTACAAAGTATAAATGTTCTACTTAGCAACTCACTCACCAAACAAGTTATCTGATCAGCTCTTTGATGAGTGTGGTGAGCCTAGGAACACCCTAGAGGTTCTATCGACAAGGTGCTAAAATATTTTCTATTACAAGTGATATATACCACCTTTTTTCTCTTTTTCCTAATGACTTTACTCTAATATAAGAAGTATTGGAGCCGAAATCACGAATGGATCAGCATAAGTGAGCTTCCTTATATAATGAGGTCATCTGCACGATTGACAAAGTATGTTTCAGATTTTTCAAGAGCACAACATCCACATTGCATGATTTACAAGCCTAACTATTTCTTGAACGTTGATGAGCTTTGGCCCTTAATTTTCAGCCCACTATTAAGCCAGTGGATAACTCGGCAACATTCTCCTGTGAATTTCACAGTCGTTGCAACTATCATCTTCATATTGACTCCATCAACTCGAATGGCCGAATGCCTTAGGGGTGAGCATTCAGTTATTCAGTTCTACCTGAAAATTGTTGTGCAAAATAGTGATGAGACTATCTTGCTAACTATGGGCAGTGAACCCAATCATTGTAGTACAACAAGGTCGTATCCACAGGGACTTCGTAACTATCTAGCTAATTATAAGCTTAGTAAGTGTGCAAGAGGATATATACAAAAGTGCATAAATGTAAATTAGGGGTTTTGGGTTTTTGGGTTGTAATTGGAGAAATAAAAAAGCAATAAACACTAAACTAACTATCTAGGATAGGTGTAGCCCGGGATGGATATTTGCACCCGTCCTCCCCTTACTACCGATTGTCGAACCTCGAACTCATAGCTAAACCACAGGAACGCTTAATTAATTAGCAACCTAATCTAGGCCTACTAATCCTAACCAATTTAATCGAGACTTCTCATTCTGCTAAGCCCCGGGTCAATCGATAGCGCTAAGCTCAAGTTCCACTAAGGTTGAAATGTAGTCTAATCTCAAAATTATCGAAATCAGAGTACACTTTTAGTCTCTGACAGTTTAGGTTTCTATCTCTGAATAACATTTTGATAGAATCCCACAATAATGCTAAACTAATCGGTAGGCCAAACCAACCAATTTAACACATAGAAGACAAATTGAGCAAAACCCTTAACAAATCCCCAAATCATGAGCAACAAGTTTAGAAGTCATAAACACTCAATAATCATCTTCATTAAGCTCAAAGACTAAAATAGAGCACAAACACAAGTTCAAGATTCAACAATGGAGTTTAGGGATTTTGGGACAAAATCCCCAATCCCTAGCTACAAATGATTCTACAGCCATAGGAGAGAAAATAAAAGAGCAAGGGATAGAAGTAGCCATTAATGGAGCTTGGAAGGAGGTGAGCTTCTCTTCTCTTCTCCTCCCTTCTCTTCTCTTCTTCTTCTTCTCTTCTCCTCTTCTTTTCTTCCTTGGAATCGCCTCTTTTCTCTGTTTTTGGGGCGGAACCGAGCTGAATGAAGAATGGGGAAGCTTTTCCCAAAATTCCCCGTTTGAAAACGCTGGGCAAAATTTCGACCCGTCCGACCCACCTTGGGTCGGTCGCGTCCAGGAGCAATTTCGGGGCTGAAAACGCGTTTTTTAAAGTCCGTCCGACCCAGGGTCCACCCAGACTATGGGTCGACGATTCCAGTAGCTCGGGGACAAAAATCGCGTTCTTTTCAAAGTCCGACCGACCCACGTCCGACCCAGACCTATGGGTCGGACGGTTCCAGTAGGCTAACTTCGAAATGCTGTATCTTCTTCGTTACAGCTCCGATTTTGGATCCGTTTGCGCCCACGCGTTCCTCTCTTCATCTACTTTACTCTTATCTATGTTATTCCTCCTGTTTAAACAATAAATGTGTAAGACACCAATGAAACACAAAACTAGAGGAAAACAAGCCAGAGTGGAGAAATGAGCATGAAAAGTGTTGATTAAACATATGAAATACTCCCCTAAAACATGCTCATTTAGACATCATCACACCCCCACACTTACCTTTTTGCTTGTCCTCAAGCAAAACCAAGCCCCCAAGCAAGTAAGGTAATGCTCAATACTAACAAGTACTAACATGAATTGTAGGATAAGAGAAGAAGCAAAAAGTGATTAAAACCTTTGAGGATGTGAACCATCTCTTAGTGGTGGCATGGGTGAACTTAGGGGAAAAACAAAAACTAGAGTTTCGGGGTATGATCCGGAGTGCTTCAAAGTTCTAAAGATTAGGTAACTTGGAGAGCTTTTACCATGGCCAACTTCTCTCAAGAATGGGCATTGAGAAGAACAAAAGGAAAAATAGATTTATGCATTTGTTTCACTTTTGCATAAGAGATGAGGGATAACATTTTGGCATCAAGCCTTTGCATTTAAGAACACTCAACTCTCATTGTTGGTTACCAATGGCGTCTCACAAGTCCCTTAAAGGATTTTCACGAAGAAGCACCCCTTAGCAATCCCTAAGAAAGAAGACAGAAGGAACCCCAAAGCAATAAAAAATCCAACCATATAAGATCACTTGGCCACACCGCATGTAAAATGCTCCTCAAAAGCAATCAAAAAGAAAAATGTAAGCATTCCCACAACTCATAATAGTATTGTTCTTAATGAGAACAACTCACAACAAAGGGTCCAAGTTTTTTATTTTGGACAATTGCAAGATAAGCATGAAGTATTAAGCATTTAAGCACACAATTCACCGAAAAGGTCACTCTCCCACACTTAAATTGAACAATGTCCCCATTGTTCACCAATCAAAACCGGGGAAGGTTCCAGAAGACCTTTGCGGGAAGTAGACAAAAGGAAAAGCGCACGGTACACAAACAAACAGTATAGCACAGAAGCTATCCCCAGATTTGCAGATTCAAAATTAGAGAAGAGAGAACGAAAACTAAAAGGAACTAGTACTCCCCTGAGATTGCTATTGCTATCAGTTTGTAGAACTCCCCCACACTTGAGCTTCAGTCTCAAGTAGCGTAGCTTGGTTGCGGTGTGGAATTGAAATTGCACCCGCATAAAACACTAGAAGCAACCAAACTACAACTGGAGGTTAGCAAAAACAAAACCAAAGGAGAACGAAAACAAAAACTGGAAATTAAAATAGTGAAGTCGTTGTGGGCAAATATTAAAGGAAGGGTGAAACGAGTACTCCCCGATAAGATGCGGAAGGAAGATAGGGTGCCCGCACAATTGCAAGTGGGAGGGGTCGTTGAGGTGCTACCTTCAATCGTTGGAGATGAAGGTCCTCTTAGAAAATTTCGCCAGAGGTTCCTTTGTAATTATTCCTAATTTCATCCCTTTTTCAGAGGAGCTTACCTGTTTCCAAAATATTCACAACACAGACGCCACCAATTGGGCGTAAAAGGGCAAGTCCAAAGAATGCCAAAATAGCCCATTATTGAAAACAATGCAAAATCGCAACTAACATTTAAAAGACAGGACACAAATGAAATCCGGGTTGCCTCCCGGGAAGCGGCCCTTCTTTAAGGTCTTTGGCTAGACCATACCGCCGTGAAGTCATCCGGGATCGAATATGAACGTTGAAGTCGGCTTCAACGGGTGGGTTGGCGGGCATCATCTAGCAATGAAGAACGACCCGGATCAAAAGGAAATGTGGCCTCAACACTTAGGATGTGAAAGTGTAAACTCCACCGATCGTTCATCAGGTGGAAGTGTTGAGGTGGGTGATCCTTGGTACGAGGATCAAACTTGGTGGAGCCTCCTCTTCAAATTCAAGGATGTAAACATCCTTATCTTCAGTGAGCGGTGCAGGGTGAACTCCGGGGCGGACTTTGTCTTCAATCTTTGGTCCCGGATCAAATGGGAAGGTGGCCTCCACACTTAGCGGGTGTACGTTGAGCTTCCACCCAACTTCATTAGTGAACGGGTGGGGGCCTTGATCCTTCAAGTGAAGATCAAAGTTTGAGGGCTCCTCCTCCTCCTCAAATTCGAGGATGTAAATGTCCTCAACTTCTTGGTGAGGCTCATGGGAAGAGCCTTGATGAAAATCAACTTCAGAGGGAGGTGGCTCCTTGAAGTTGATTATAGCACTCTCCTCTGATGGCTCAGAGGGAGGCGGCATCTCCTCCTCCTCAAGGTTGAGGATGTGTCCATCCTCATCTTCTGGATGGAGCACAGAGAAGGAGGGGAAATAACGGTAGTTGACTTCAGAGGGAGGAGACTCCATGAAGTCAAGGTGGAAGCGGTCCTCTGATGGCTTGTCTTCAACTCAGGCAGATGGTTGAATGACGTTTTCTCAGGTTCGAACGGGGGAGGTGATAGAGAGCAACTCAAGTCCTCAGTAAGGTGATCCACTTTATGAACCATTTCGCTCTCCGGTTGCTGCGATGCAAGGTTTAGTAGACCTTCCATCATCGCGTTCATCTCTACTAATTTGGAATAGAGCTTCAGTTGGTTCATGTCGAGGTCTTTTTCCTTAGTCTGATGCTCCACTTCATGGACCATGTCACCTCTGGTTGTTGCTCCCTTCGAGCTAGTGTAATGAGCTGGTTCATGTCGATGGTGTTCATTCTAGCACTAAGATCCTCCAGAGTGGGTGAATCTACCCTTGCCGTGATCTCAGAACAATAAGCACTCTTCTGGTCTCCTCCACTCTCTTGGCACCTGATCCATCGACTGATGTCTTGTTCAGTGGGGTTTGGATTGACAGATAAGAACCGGTTCTCCATGAGAGTCTCCGATCTTGAGATTAGATCCTCACAAGGAGGGCACATATGAAAGGATCCACACCCTTGACAATCAATGTATTGGTCGTAGGTTGCTCCAGAGGTGTAGCCGTAACAATCTTCTGCTGATCATCAAGACCATCCATCAGAGATAGGTTCCTAAAAAAAAGTAACACAAATTTATACACAAAAGGGGGAAATAAAGGAAAAAAATAGCACAAAACTAAACAATAACAGATAGTTGGACCGAAGTCCCCGGCAACGGCGCCAAAACTTGTTGTGCAAAATAGTGGTGAGACTATCTTGCTAACTATGGGCAGTGAACCCAATCATTGTAGTACAACAAGGTCGTATCTACAGGGACTTCGTAACTATCTAGCTAATTATAAGCTTAGTAAATGTGCAAGAGGATATATACAAAAGTGCATAAATGTAAATTAGGGGTTTTGGGTTTTTGGGTTGTAATTGGAGAAATAAAGAAAAGCAATAAACACTAAACTAACTATCTAGGATAGTTGTAGCCCGGGATGGATATTTGCACCCGTCCTCCCCTGACTACCGATTGTCGAACCTCAACTCATAGCTAAACCACATGAACGCTTAATTAATTAGCAACCTAATCTAGGCCTACTAATCCTAACCAATTTAATCGAGACTTCTCATTCTGCTAAGCCCCGGGTCAATCGATAGCGCTAAGCTCAAGTTCCACTAAGGTTGCAATGTAGTCTAATCTCAAAATTATCGAAATCAGAGTACACCGTTTTAGTCTCTGACAGTTTAGGTTTCTATCTCTGAATAACATTTTGATAGAATCCCACAATAATGCTAAACTAATCGGTAGGCCAAACCAACCAATTTAACACATAGAAGACAAATTGAGCAAAACCCTTAACAAATCCCCAAATCATGAGCAACAAGTTTAGAAGTCATAAACACTCAATAATCATCTTCATTAAGCTCAAAGACTAAAATAGAGCACAAACACAAGTTCAAGATTCAACAATGGAGTTTAGGGATTTTGGGACAAAATCCCCAATCCCTAGCTACAAATGATTCTACACAGCCATAGGAGAGAAAATAAAAGAGCAAGGGATAGAAGTAGCCATTAATGGAGCTTGGAAGGAGGTGAGCTTCTCTTCTCTTCTCCTCCCTTCTCTTCTCTTCTTCTTCTTCTCTTCTCCTCTTCTTTTCTTCCTTGGAATCGCCTCTTTTCTCTGTTTTTGGGGCGGAACCGAGCTGAATGAAGAATGGGGAAGTTTTCCCAAAATTCCCCGTTTTAAAACGCAGATCTGGGCAAATTTCGACCCGTCCGACCCACCTGGGTCGGACCCGTGGGTCGGTCGCGTCCAGGAGCAATTTCGGGGCCGAAAACGCGTTTTTAAAGTCCGTCCGACCCAGGGTCCAACCCAGACTATGGGTCGGACGATTCCAGTAGCTCGGGGACAAAAATCACGTTCTTTTAAAAGTCCGACCGACCCACGTCTGACCCAGACCTATGGGTCGGACGGTTCCAGTAGGCTAACTTTGAAATGCTGTATCTTCTTCGTTACAGCTCCGATTTTGGATCCGTTTGCGCCCACGCGTTCCTCTCTTCATCTACTTTACTCCTATCTATGTTATTCCTCCTGTTTAAACAATAAATGTGTAAGACACCAATGAAACACAAAACTAGAGGAAAACAAGCCAGAGTGGAGAAATGAGCATGAAAAGTGTTGATTAAACATATGAAATACTCCCCTAAAACATGCTCATTTAGACACTCATCAAAAATCATATTAGGAAAAATGGTTCAGTTTTCGTTTTTTTTTCGATCCTACCCGAGTAACCGAATTTGAGTCTAAGAACCGAAATAACTGAGAACCGAATAACTGAAAATTTTTCAAGGCTGGAACCGAGAACCGAACCGAAAACCAAAATTTTTAATCCGGTTTTCAGTTAGAACCGAATTATACAAAAGAACCGAATTATAAAAAAGAACCAAACTATAAAAAAAGAACCAAATTGTAAAAAAGAATCGAATAATAAAAAAGAACCAAATTAGCCAATATTTTCAACATATGTAATTCGGTTATTCGGGTAAACCGAATACCTAACCTTGGAACCGAAAACCGGACCGAATAATATTTTGGTTATACCCGAATAATCGAATTTTTTAAAACGGCTAAAAGTTTCAGTTAAAAAAACCAAAATAATTTCGGTTCTCGGTTATAACCAAATAACCGGAACCAAATGCTCACCCCTAGACTGCCTTCACTGATGCACCCTGTCTGTACTGATGGACTTCATCAATAGTAAAACTCCAAGTTCTAGCATTTCTTCATCGACTCATCATCGACAAAACCCAAAAGTTCCAACATGATAAGTTTATAATATGGTTTAACAAATTAATATGTACATTTAGTATAATTGTAGTAACATTAGAATTCAGTGTGTACATTATATTGACATCAATACAATTTTTATATACAAAATGTATAATTTTTATGTGCCCAAAATACATACTCCCTCCGTCCTGAATTGACCGTCTTGTTTATCATATATGTTTAATATTGAAATGGAAAAATGTGTCATAAAGCAAACAAAACTGTCAATTAAGAGTGAAGGAAATATATGTAACCATCTATAACTATAGTAGGTTAAAACCAAGTAATGACACAATTCTTAGATTTTTTTGAAACAAATACAATTTTTAAATTGGAGTTTAGCAAAGTAGATTTTTTCTACCCGTATAGACTATAGACCCGAACACAACACCATTTCTCGGAGGGTAACTGTGAAACTCCACCGTCGCTTTGAAACACCGCGGCTGTCCTCCGAAGTTGATGTCCTGATCAATAGCCGTTTCCTCCAGCCATAACCGTGTGACTAGTTCCTCATTCATACTTATGTGCTGCTGCTTCGTTGTATTGTATCTTGCTTCTCACTCGTCTCCTCTCAAACCTCCCCACCGCACCAGCTTGTCGCCTGTAGATGCTACCATAGACTTACTAAAACCCCACTAGTCCAGCATTTCTCAACCCAATCCGATCTGTCGTAATTGTGTCTCCGATCTGTAGAAGAGAAACGAGCCTGGGAAAATATGTCCGGCGATCGCAATTCTTCAGCTCCCGCCACCTCTCTCGAAGATAACATGTAAAAAACCTCTCTCCCTTTCTCTCAGAAGATCTGATTGCGCTTGTCGTTTTTGACATCTGTTGATATGACGCTTGATTGCGGATACTGCTCTCAAGTCGATTTTTGTTTTATGCTGAAAGTCCAGCGAAATGCTTCATGCTGTCTAAATTTGAGGAGTCAGTCTTTTCGTGATCAAGACGACGGCATATTTTCCTGTAGCTTGTTACTTTTGACTGAGCCGGCTGGAAACGTCCGAACCTGGCTCTTCTCTTCTGTTGTAGTGACGATTCTGGTTTACTGAGCTAAGCAGAGGGATGAAGTTAGTGAAACTAATAATTGAAGAGAAAAGTGTTGAAATTATGCGCCGCAAATAATGTAAATACTCACATTTGACTTTGTTCCTATGACATTTGGTTGAGAACTAGGTTCCAAATCGTGTAGAGCCGCGTGGTACTAATCTTGATTTGGTTTCAACTCAACATAGTGACAGTGTATAGCTGCGTGGTACTAGTCTTGATAAGGTTCCAACTCCACATAGTGACAGTCTAGCTGCAAAGAGTGCAGTTTTGTGGAAGA
Source organism: Limonium bicolor (assembly GCA_023374045.1). Lineage (NCBI taxonomy): Eukaryota > Viridiplantae > Streptophyta > Magnoliopsida > Caryophyllales > Plumbaginaceae > Limonium > Limonium bicolor. The sequence goes on along the minus strand of CM041778.1, from coordinate 75,015,543 downwards.
CACTCCCTGGTCCCGCTGAGAATGATGATAATAAGGCCTACTTAATGGCTCAAACTGATTTCGTTTCCAATTGCTACATAGAGAAGCCATAATCCTCTTCTTTCTTCCAAGTGCCACCATACAGTGTGATTCTACCGATCTGTTAGGTTTAGCCTGAGTTCCTGGTAATTTCTTGTCGTATTTTAGCTAGCCCTTGATGCACGTTAGTGTGGAAAGGATTTTCCAGTCCAATATTGAGCTTTTATCCTCTTCAAATGTGTGACTTCTCAAGTGACCTATCGACGGAGGTTTAAATAAAGTGACTTCTGAACTGAGACTTTTGATGTCTGTGGTGATTCTCGCTACTGTTGTTGGCCTCTTGTTTCACTGATGTATTCTTATAACTTATATTTAAATCTGCCTTAAACTGCTATTTGAAATGAAGATATACCCTCAGAGTTGTGCAAAGACCTGCCTAATTTGAAGTTTTAAACTCATAACCTTCCCGACTTACATTGTACGTGATTGCAAAATGTTTCTTAGAAAGATATTTATAATAAGTGGCAAATGAGTAAGTAGCTTGGCCTCCACATAACGTATTGTTGTGCTGTTGAAGGATTTTTAGCTTGAAAGGCCGCTGTCTATGTGGCTGACAATAATATGTTCTCTTTCAGATTTCTTGATATACTGAATGAGGCTCCATTAGCTCGTCATAGGAAGCCTACAAGGATTTATGGGAGTATATTCTACTGCTTTCTTTTGGCAAGTACACTGTTCTCTTATGTGCAACGTTGCTAATATTTGGGGCAACTGTGAAGCCCAGACATCAGAAAAGGTGGTTAGAAAATGTTCCCTTTTTTCTTATTTAGGCAGGTTATGCTGTTGTAGCTGTAGGAGCCCCATGGATTCTTCATTCAATAAAGAGCTGGATCCCACCTTTGCTTTGCAGCTGCAATGTTGTCCTTTTACTTATTACAGGTTAATCTTATTGTAATTCGTTGCTGTCATTAGTTATCATTCTTGGCATGCTTCTCGTTTTGATCCCTGTAGTAATTGATGATGCACTTAACATTTTACAAAATATGTTTGCCCTTTAATGTTTTCTATCCTTAAAACACTTACAAATAATTGTTGTTCTTAAATGATTACAGAAACTCCTTTGCTTATTTATAAATTATAGGTCTAAGTTACTGGGCACAAAACTTACGTACCTAGCTATGTTACCTTTGGTGACATACCTGTTCAACCTGAACTGAATTACTGTTATCCAATATGGATACAATGAAGATGACGCCTTAACCTGCCATCCATGTACGCCTATGTTTATGTGTGAATGTGATGATAGAGAGTTATGAAGAATAATAAAGAAGACATAGATGAAGTGCTTCTGAGACAAAAAAACTTGTAAAGGAAACTCTACGAGAAGAAAATGAAAAGAAATATTAGGGTGTTTTTCCTTTGCAATGAAACCCTATCTGGCTCTGAAAAGCTGGTAATACAAAATACTCCCTCCTGTTCTCAATAAATTTTTGGTTTGGGTCCTCTCACTTTTTTTCAAATATAAGAGGTTCTAGTTTTTTTTGTCATGTACTTTCCATTTCTACCCCTCAATTTTTATCTCACAACTCTACTTTTCAAATTACTTCAATTCACAATGCAAAAAGTAAGGGTAAAATGGTTTACTTTCTCCTTAATTCTTGTGCCCACGACTAGAAAATCATCTATTTAGAACAGGAGGGAGTATAGACTAAAATTAGCACAAAGAGATCATGAAAATTGAAATTTCCAATACCAAGCTGGCATATAAGTTTGCAATTTCATAAATGTCTTTATTCAATTTTATACGTTGAAGAATGAAGAGAGACTTATTGTAATATACCTCTATATCTAATTCGAAGCGTACCGATATATTGCAGTAGCTTTATGGAGATACTAATACACATGAAAGTAACTAGAGTGTCCTAGAAAATATACCAGTATACAACAGTAGTTGATCAAGTCCCTCAGTCATGACGTGTTAATATTTGGCTAACGGATTCTTGGATTGATATGCAGAGGTGTTCAGACATTGGATAAAGGAGCTCAAAACAATCTTTTGCTGTATAAATGTCTTGATTTGTTGCTTAACTTATGGTTTAGGAATATTTCAGCAATACCTGGTCTGCCAAGTTCAGAAATGTGGTTGAAAAACTAGTAATATGATATATAGATTAATAATAATTCAACTTCATCATGAAATTGAAATTTTCAATTCTAAGCTGGCATGTAAGCTTGAAATTTGATTCAAGACATAAATATTTATGTTCTATTTTATACGTTCAAGAATGAAGAGAGACATTGGAATATACCTATATGTAATTCAAAGCATACTGTTATATTGCAGTAGTTTCATGGCGATACTAATACACTTGTGTCCAAAAAATTATACCTGTATACAACTGTAGCATATCAAGACCCTCAGTCATGACATGTCAATACTTGGCTATCAAATTCTTGGATTGATAAACAGCTCTGTTCAGACATTGGATAAGATATCTCAAAATAATACTTTGATGTATAAATGTCTTTATTTGTTGCTTAACTTATGCTTCAGGAATTTTTCAACAATACCTGGTCTACCAAGTTCAGAAAATACGGTTGCAGGTCAGTTTTTTGTGAGAGATCCTTTCCTTGTTTCAACTCTGTCAGTGTTATGCAACCTTACAATCAACGCATCAATTCTGCAGCTTAGGGTTCAACATCCTATTCTTGAAAACGGTTCACTTAACTTGCATCCATCTACCTTTAGTATTTCATTGACCAGAAACCTCACATGTCTTTGTGATGAACTATAAGGTTCATTTGAAGAGTGTAAAACTGTACAAGTATCTGACTGAGGAAGGGGAACTTTTCAGTCAATTTATAACTAGAAAGTTATCATATGCTACAGTATGATAAATTCATTGTGTTGCAACAAACCAAACTAGGACTAGGGGATCTGTAGCAAAGTCCTGAAATGCCGTTTTACTTGCTTGAATAGAGGTATATCTCCCTCAAATGGAGCCTTTTGGAAGTTACTATTGTTTAGCCAATAAAAATCTAGAGAACAAACTGTATGTCAACTGAATTTGCTGCAGTACGGTATTTAAAATCATATAAAAGTTATAAATGTTGCCATATTTGACATGAGAATTTAACCATCTGGTTCTTCTGATTATGTGTTTTCCATATATGACTTAATCTTACTAATGAATTTCCAAACGTTTGTAATTTGAGATTTAGGTTAAGCGTTGTTCTTTTACTACAAGTTTCCCTGTGTTTGCTAAATAGTAAATACTGCAAGGTGCCTCAGTTGTACCATACTATAGATTGTGCCCTCAAGAATGCAAAAACTTTGTTTTGTAGGGTTATTACTTGTTCAGCCAGAAGCTGAAGCATATCGTTCGCCTACCATTTGCTACTGCTGCATATGGTACGACTGACGAATTTGTGTGTTTTTTGAGTTGCCCAGTATAGAAATTCTCAAGACATAATGCATATCATGATTTTAGTTTTCTTTAAGCTGAAATAGAATTGAATGGGATTGTTTGCCTGAGATTTGTAACTGCATCAACCTCAACTTTGGTTTGCCTCTCCGTTTCAGTCCATCACAGTGTGCTTATTTTATAATTGTCCTTTGAACTCTTATTGACCATAGACTTTGTCACAGAAATTGTTTGACACAGGATTCTTTAGTAACTTAAGGTTTAAGAAGTGAGTTGCCCGGAAAAAAGTACAACTTAAAAAAGCATTATCATTTAATTGACACCCTTATCTGTGTACATGATTATATGTGATAGGTTTTCCTAGTGTTATATGTACTGTCGTTGTTGCCAGTATACTTTACACTTATCTGGGAGAAAGAACTAGGTACATAACTCTTTAGGAAAGTTGAGAAAGCTGTAAAATCTAGACTACATGAAATAGGAATCATTGGCCAATGTTGGGAACTTATTTCATCTAGTTTTGGTTTATGAGTCTACATTCTTTTGGATTCAAGTTTATTTTTCATCTTAGTCCTTACTAAAGCAGTCCAAGTTTTTTCTTGCAGGAACTGCTGCGATGTTGCTTCTAATTGTCTGGAAACCATACGTCAGCTTTCTTTCACTATCAGCAATGCTTAGGTAATGATTGCTGCACTGAACTTCTCATATACTACCGCTTTCTTTCCTTGAAAGATAATTAGTGGTTAAATTTTTGGTTTCTCATTTCTGCAGGATTGTCATGGTGGTAGAAATTGTAGTTGCTGGTTCTTTTATGGCCGCCTATATTAGTAAGTTTTCTAAACTTCAGAGGGATGCCTTAATAGGTTGAGAACCTTTCCAAATCTACTGTAAAAAAGCAACGTAAATATCTATTTGTCAAGAGGATCAAAATTTTTTTTAGCTTGTAATATTGTCACAGTATCCATCTTTTTGTAAAATATATTGTTGATCCACTTGACGAATTTTCACATTTTTCAGCTTGGGATATTTCTAAGTTTTTTTAGTGGTCAACCTGTCATATTTCACCAAGAAACAACATGATAGGCGTCCATGCAATTTCAAGTTTTTGCGCTGTGGCTAACTCATTATATTAAGTCACTGTAAGGCTTTGATCTTACTTTAGTCTTTGTTCTGGTTTCAGGTTATGTTCACAAGTATAACACTTTGAACGCTCATCCTGATGTTTTGAAGTCGTTATATTCTCCGCTACAGGCATCCAGTCCATTGGAAGATTTAAGGTGGTAACGTTATTTATTATATTGCTGATTGTTTGGAAATGTTCTGAAGTGCACAACAGTGTGCTGGAAAGTGTGTGAATGGTTCTCTTTTGTGATACAGATATTATGATGCTGGGAGACTTTCTGACCAGCAAATGGCTCTGTTGCAGTACCAAAGGGAGAACCTTCATTTCTTAAGTGAGGAGGTAGTTGACTTAATGATGTTTGCCGTGCTGATAAAATCCCAACTCCCATCACTTATTGATCATTATTATTCTTATATCTGGAGTCACTTGTGCTTAATATTAGATCCTTCGCCTGCAAGAATGCTTGAGCAAATATGAAAGATCAAATGATGGAAATACCCCTCAGGTAATATTGTAATTTTGGCTGAAAAGAGATTTCTCCGTCAATGCAAGTGGATAGGAATGTATATTCTGTCTAATTGCACTTCTAGTGGCTTATGGTGGTTCGATGACATTACCTTTTGGGATTTCCCAGTTAAATTCTTCTCAGTGACAGTCATGATAGTATTAGTATCTATGCTAGGACTAAAAGTTTGTACTTGTACTAATATTCAATTATGTGAATCTTTTTGCAGGTGGACCTTGCCCATCTACTGGCTGCTCGTGATCAGGAATTGAGAACGCTGTCTGCTGAGGTAATTCCAAAACAAAAATATGCTGGCGTAATTGCATTCGCACAACAATACTGCCATAAGATGTCTGGAAGACATTGATAGTAATTTGATATGAAGTTTTCTATCAGTAAAGCATATTTTGCTACTCAATCTTAGTAACCTATCCCTTCATGTAGATGGACCAGCTCCAATCCGAGCTGCACCTTGCTCGCTCTTTAATTGTTGAGAAGGACTCTGAGATTCAGCGTGTTCGCACTACAAACAATCAGGTATGTCCTCCGGTTTCACTGAATGCTCTCATCTGTTGCTTCCTGTATGGCTTCTTATATAGTTCTGATAAATGTTATATGTGCTTGCCTGTATAGCTTGAGAATTCGAATTATGTAGATAGGACTACCGTGCTGTAAAGGAATAGTGATAATTCCATGGTTGTATGATCTTTTGGCCTGTCTAAAGAGTTGAACTTTTGCCTGTCTAAAGAATAGTGATGACATGGTTTCATAAAGTGATGTTACTAAATTGTTTGCTTTTGATAACAAAAGAATTTGGCTTGGTGAATGATTATTTCCGGCTATAGCTAAGTGCTTTTTTAAATGTTTGTGCAAGAACAGTACATAGAAGAGAATGAGCGGCTCAGAGCAATATTAAGTGAATGGAGTACCCGGGCGGCTAAGGTTTGACCATATTCTCTTCTATTGTTTCTCAAGACTCTCCCACACTTGATAGGCAAAAAAGGTGGAGCTCTCTATATTGATTCTAAATTTCTTATAATTTATGTGCATAAAACAGCTTGAACGAGCATTTGAGGCAGAACGACTTTCAAATCTTGAACTGCAAAGGAAGATAATGGAACTGCCAGACAATGAATCTCTTGAAACTATTAATCCGACTGACCAGAGTTAGCTTGAGACAATGTATGGTAGTGTACTGTGGACTGTACATATCAATCTCTTTAATTCGAGGCACTGATTTTTCTTGTAAGTAACATTGGGGCGGTGATACGTACATTTCTTGATCTAGATTTTGACCAATAGTTTTGACTCATTGCGGCCATAGTCACATGTTATATAACATATGGTGATCTTGTTTGTAGCTGGGAGGAATAGGGGCATCTAAATGTGCACTTTTAGAAATGTGTGCAAGCGAAAGTTTACTCACTTCACTGGTTCTAATACTCCTAGCGACCTCGGCTATATAAGTACGGATATTTGAAATAGATTGCAATCCTCTTCAAACACAACCTAGTTCAATGCACATCACTATCCAAATAATCAAGATACTTGAATCTCGGTAGCTGGCCCTCGTTCTTGATACCAAAGTGTTCCTAGTGGTGTTTGCCTCCTTTGTTGCTAGATAATCAGAGCTCGGTTACAAATTTGGTTTCGTCTAAAAACAAGCAACCAAACACATTGTTGAAGAAATCACGGCCTTTTACTTCCTCGCCAAGATAGGATCGTGTGTCATATGCACATGCTCTCGTACAATCTGGGCAATATGTTACCTGCATTAAAGCAAAGCCATCAGGTTGATCACAATTCTACAAATATGGTCAAATCTAAGTGGCCACCTAACGCGGTCAGTTTCCACAATTCACAACCACATGGATCAGACACTCATATGAAATAATAAAAAGCAAAAACAAGGTACCTCTAATAGCTTTGGATGAAACGATGAATCAAGCATAACATCAACACCATACATCGCCCTAGACTTCGGGTCATGCATTTCCGGACGCACAGCTAATGCCGCCTCAAACACTGACCGAATCATAGTTTTGATCCTTTGATGGATTTCCGTCCAGTTGACTGCATCAAACCATAACATTCTGTATAAGACTCGGGCATGATAATCCAAATAGCAAGTGTTGCAAACTCAGTGGCAGCATTTCACGTTCACCTTGATGCTCATTTTCAAACTCCGCCACAAAATCTGCGGTATGGACATGGTCCAATCTTCCACGATAGTTCTGGAAAATGATCAGATATAGTTAGATAACTGAACGAAGAAGCAGGCACGTTAAAAGAAAAATCTCACTAGATTGACATCAAAGATTAGAAATATTCACTAGGGAGCTCTCATAAAGGCATCGCAAGACAACTATGCGCACGTACCATTTACAGTGAAATGAGTTTCGTATTCATATAAGCTACCTTGTCCAATGTGTAGTCATTATTTGCCAAGCGCACCTGAAATCAGATATTAGCTCGACATAAAATCTCAATGCAGAAACAAGTTTTTTTTTTTTTTGAAAAACAATGCAGAAAGAATAGAGAAACAAGTTTTTATTGCAAAGCCTTGTTGATGCTCTTAACAAAAGAAAGAAAGAAATCTCCATGATAGAAAGAATAGATTGAGGAGAGCGTCCGATATGGCCCATACCCAGAAGACATCAGAGAGGAATATTTCAGAGGATTTATACTACGGACAAGCAAGATATAACGAATATCAAAACTTCTTCCCTCTGAAAAAGCAGGATGCTCAATGTACTTCTGACAAATCTTGGGACCGGTCTCCATCAGCCAATAATGGCAGAAATTGTTCGTTATGCTAGTATCAATAGTCCTTGCCATATTCCAAGGCTTCAAAATCCACAGATTGTCAAGCCCATCTCTCTCGCGAGTATAATACTCTCCAATTAGCTCAGTAAGGTTTCTTCTCAAGATCATACGTTGGCTGTAACCAATAGGAAGTCCATATGCCTGTTGAATGAAGCTAATATTAATGCACTATTAGCAAAAACATTTTTTGAACTTTTAAAATAAAATCTAGTATTAGATTTCAATCCATTCGAATGTGCTCCGTTATATATCCAGAAGAAAGCTGATGCATATTCCCTTACTCTGGTATCTCTGAGTTTGAATCATCACCTTTTGAACAGTTTCCGCCAAGTGAGGCTTCATCACAAGGCAAGCCTCAAGAGGAAATTGGTTGATATATTGCTCATTTGTTATACCAACAGCCTTTTTTGTCTCCTATCACCTGCATACATGTCCATACAATATCTGCTTCCTTGGGCATCAGCTGCTCACAAAGCAAACCACAACCAAAGAGGTCCGAAAGGAAATTGTGAGATGAGGATATAGGAAACTGCCGTTACCAAAATCTAGCTTGAAAAAGATGACAAACAATATCATTGATGAAATGTCACTCTTAACTAACCCAGTCAACCCTAACAAAGTCATATGCAAGAGAATAATGTTTAATTGATGACTTACGACATATGATGAAAACTTCATATATGGTGAATATGAGAAAGAAGTTCATGGAGGATATTTGATAGAACCGGACAAGGGAGTGGGGACCAACCACCTATTCTATATCAGTGCAGGCACCACCATAAGAGGGACCACACCAGCTGACTAAAGAATCACAGAAGTGGGAGCATTTCCATAGACTGTTAGGATGTTTATCTGCTTTTCTCTTTTTTCCCCTTTTTTAGCTAGTATAAGTAGTAAGTAAGCCCTTTTAGTAAAGGACATCTCTGGACATTACCCATTATCGCCACAACTTGGATAGGCGGGCTTGTCCCTGAGTTTGGCTCCCTTGGGAGATTGTTCCTATTATTTTCTATCTGTTTAGCTAATTCCAGTAACCTTCTGCTCATTTTTCCCTAATACAAGTGACCTTAATATATACTGATTTGCAAGCCTAAAAGGGTGATCCCATCTTGAGAGTGGAGGTGGGAAGACGGAATATTAAGAATAACTTAGCCATGGAGTCATTACGCACATACGAGCCTCCAATATTCAACGGAGAAAACCCCCGTGGTTGGCTGAACAAGGTGGAGGAGTTTTTCACCGCCAAATCTATCCCTGATTGTTTATGGTTTCAAGCCACGGGAGTGTTTGGAGGGAGAAGCTTTTCGCTGGTTTGAAGAGATGTGGATGAATTTCGGTGAGCTACCTTGGGTTGATTTCCAGAAACTACTTATTGAAAGGTTTGAAAAACCGGTTCAATCGGGGTTTGTTTGCTCAGTTATGAAAACAGAGGCGGAACAAGTTCAGCGGGTGGAACTAATCGAGACGGCAAGGGCTGTGGGGTTCGCGGAGGAAGTGGTCATCCAGAAACCACAATCGGAGACTGATGGGGATGATAATTCCATTGCTATAAAAAAAAAGGGGAAGATTCAGAGGTGGCAGAAGAAGTCAAGAAAGAGTACACAAGGAGACAATGGAGGCGATGGCAGTTGGTCGAAGGTTTGGTGTAGGTATGCGGTGGAATCAGTCTGCCATCGGGCCATCTTCCCTTCTTGTCAACCCAGCTTAATTCCTACAGACTGATCTGGAACGAGCTTAATTCTTTCAAACCGGTCCAGACCCAACCATTTTTCTAGCAATCCAGGTTGGATTGATTTAATTCTTAACAGTTATAATCCTAACCCTAATTCCTTCCCTGTTTGCAGTAGCCGTTATCCCAGCTCCACTCTCAAATTGCTCAAATCAATATCTATTCCCTATTTTACCACTACCTCATCCACGTTTAACTCAACGCTTAGTATTCCCAAGCTTAATCAAGCTCTCAACTAAACACAGTCTTGGGTCAATGGCTCAGAATTCAGTCAACCATCGTCACACCAAAGCGATTTGGGAAGAGCTGGCTAGAGAAGGTTTCACAACTAGGATAGGAACAATGATCACCCATGAAGAAATTGGAATCTACAGGGGACTAGAACTGAATTCTCAGGGAAACAGTTTGAAAGACTCAATTGCTTCAACTCTAGTAGGCAACTCGGTACATCACCACCTTGAGGACAAGGTGGTTGTCTACCGAGGAGGAAAGGATGAAGGAAGATACGGTAAGCTTGTCTTCGCTATGTTACAACCAGACGGGAGTTGTCGGGCCCCGACACCAACGGTGTCACTAGTAGAGACCGAATCAAGATCAAATAATCACCAATTTTTTTTTAGGCACTACCTTGGGGACAAGGTGGTTGTTAACCAGGGAGGAATGATAGAACCAGACAAGGGAGTGGGAACCAACCACCTATTCTATATCAGTGCAGGCACCACCATAAGAGGGGACCACACCAGCTAACTAGAGAATCACAAAAGCAGGAGCATTTCCATAGACCGTTAGGATGTTTATCTGCTTTTCTCTTTTGTCTTTTTCCCCTTTTTTTAGCTAGTATAAGTAGTAAGTAAACCCTTTTAGTAAAGGACATCTCTAGACATTACCCATTTTGACCACAACCGTGGATAGCAGGGTTTGTCCCTGAGTTTGGCTCCCTTGGGAGATTGTTCCTACTATTTCCTATCTGTTTAGCTAATTCCAGTAGCTTCTGCTCATTTTTCCCTAATACAAGTGACCTTAATATCTACTGATTTCCAAGCCTAATAGGGTGATCCCATCAATATTGCACTCATAAAGCTCATACCAGATGTGCAAAGAGCTGTGAAGAAAATGAAGAAACATACTTAAACAAAATTCACAGCGTGTTAAAAACTCCTGCACTTGCGGAATGTCTGTATAGACACGTAAAGGCTTCCCGTCACGATGAACTAGGTTTGAGACTTCAGCTCTGGAGCCATATGATGAATTATTGCATTTCGCTGTCAAAGTTTGAACATGTTTCTCATAGGCCTGGACAATGAATTCACAATTATCTTAGTGTGACACTTTCTAGCATTGCATTAACAGAAAACCAATGTAAACCATAGAAATACCCTCAAAAAGTAATTCTTTGGTGTATGAAACCAAGCTGTGAGTCTTGCAGAACGTTGTTTCTCTTCTCCAATGCCTAATAAGAAGTCCCGGGTGCACTCATCGCCCTTACAAACATTTTGTGTCGGCCACAAAATAGAGAAGCTGGGAAATATGGAGATCAGGTCAGAAGCAATACGTCGTGGTTTCCCCAATTGGGTCAAGAGAAAATGGATCATGAAACAATTAATAGGATACGATACCGTACAACATGACAGTTACACTTACATAGCTACAAGGGTTTCTATAAGAGCAACAGGTATGGATTGAACCAAATCTTATTAGAGAAACAGCAGAAGATGTTACTCAAGAAGGAGAAATAGCAATAAAGACAAAAATGGTGACCTAATAGCAGATGACAGATTTCCTTCCGGCATGTAGAGAAAAGGAGCCACCCGGAAATTAGGCAAATCACTATGACGCAAAGCTGAAGCTAATTCGTCCATGACATACCTGAAATTAGTAGAAGATTAAAACTCAAAAATTCCCCCCAAATAAGTGTAATGGGATTTGACAATGTCTTCACTATCTAACAATCCCAAACAGAGCAATCTTCTTACTTATCACGACTTCAGAAAGGGATGAAACTTCAGCTAATGAAACTGCAACTTGTGATAATGAGATTATAAATAGTATCTAATTACCATACAGAGGTTTCATCGATTTTCTCCTCATCTGCAAGTCTATAGTTCATCAGATACATCCACATAGCATTAAGAACCCGATCTGTAAGTGAATCCTCAGGGTTCCAGTCAGGAAGTCGGGGCGGGAACATCGAATTAACAATCGGCTTCTTGCTCTCCAAAATCTTTGACACCTCAACACCATTAAGTGACTTTAGACTAGGGAGAGAGTTGAGAATTTCAACAGCACTTTCTCCCAGGGGGCCAGGAATATCTACCTGCAATTACCCAGGAAACCAGTGATTCCTTAATGGAGCAGCTGTAACACATTGTCAACACATCTGAGAAGTTGAGATGAGTAAGGCGTGTTACATCTAGAGAGTTCAAAGAAGAAAATTGCTTCAAAACTTCCAATAACGCCTCACTGGATCTCTTAACCAACGGATTTCCACGAAGATTCAAGTCAGAAAGCATGGGCATTTCAACAGGACAAAAAACCTGAACCAGGATTAAATGATAGAATTAGCAGGGATGAAATCTTTCATTTGGATGTGTGAGCAAGTACCAAAATAGCAACTATTTTATGGGCAAGGGATCACTTCCCCCAACTCCCGAAAGAAAGAAGAAAAAATCATTCCAGGCAATCAGTACAAAACTGACCTTATCAATCAAGTCTTGGATACCTCGATTTGAAAGGTCCAGAGAAGCTAAGCTTCTTAGTGGGAAGTCACCACATGATGTCTTGTCTGGGTTATCCTTCCCATATATTTCTCCACAAAATCCTATAGCCCATTCACCATAATGATCTGTGAACTGGGAATTGAAAATCTCCAGATTCGGAATCCTCTCAACAATAGTATCCCTCAATGGGATGTCACTGGAAATAATACAGCTCAGTTTCTCTTCCAAGTTAATAGAAAACAAAAACATATCTTGTCCACTTGTGGCTACATGGCCTCCATCAAAACTCACCAGTTTGTCACCACAGGGTTACCATTCAACCAGAGAGCTTTCAGGTTCTTGAATTTCATGACCTCCTGAAGAACAGTCTCCGCATCTTTTAACTTGTTTCCAATTAAACTAAGGGCAACCAAATGCTGCAAGTAGTGTACAAGAGGGGATAACTTAGACTAAAAAGTTTCTCTCCAAGTTACACCGATAGCCCCAACCAAGACAAAATAATTACTCCTAAGCCTGACTAGGCGGGAGGGGGAGAAAGGAGTATTAATCAAAACACTAACTGGAAATTTGTTTGGTAACTCCAATGCCAAAAGTGTGGCGTCATCCATGTCCAGGTCTTCAAGCTCCAACCACTTAACAGTGTCTCGAGCTTCATCTTTTGCATTATATATTTCAGCCTCCACAATCTCTTCAGCGCTCAATTTTGGACCATTATCTTCAGCATTTTCAGCATCCTCATGTATGTCAACACACATCAGTGAGGCCATTCTTTCAGCCAAACCGGGAATTTCCTCCAGCTGCAACCACCCAATCATCATCCAGACAAACAGAATGTTCAGGTGTCAAATGATGAAGAATGCATATTTATTTTACTCACCAGTTAACTCCAACTATATTTATCAAGAATACAGATGTGCATATATATGCCATTACCCATAGACTTCCAATACTTTCATGGATCCTCTCCCCGTGTAGTGCTAATTAAGGGTCAATGAAAGACCTTTTCGTGCTGCTTCACTTTATCAGTGCAGTTATATTTGCATAAAATCACTAGTAATAATGTCATTATTACGCGCAAAAAAAGCCTCATAAAGAATTTGCGACAAAAGAAACCAAAAAAACTTCAACATTTTCAGCACACAATTAGTTAGGGAACGACTAACAAGCAAAGAACGATGAACGGTCACATACTGATCTTATCCATTTTTTCTGGTCTAAGTACGATGATGAGCATATATCAGGTAATACTATATACACGAACCCGCTCAATGAAAGATGACGACTTCTATAAATTTTCAGCCAACGCGGGAGTAAAAAAAAAACTAGAGTTAAACTTTCACAGGGAGCAATGATACGCCAGCTAACATTGATGAGTTTTGAACCAAATCACTCACTAGCACCGGTAAAAAGAACATACAATTAAACATTGAACTTTCCTGGTTTCACAACAGTTACCAGCTGAAACATGACAGTTAATAATATATGCAGTAATGCTAGACATTAAAAAATTGATACTGGTAGTGGAGCACCACATGGTTATAAGATACCTGTTTGGGGGCGTCAGACAAGCGGAAAGTCCAAGCGTGATCCACTAAGAAAACATCGGACTCCTTTGCCATGAAATCAGCTGTCAAGACCAGCCGCCTCTGACGGCCTTCCTCGCAGAGCTCAATTTGAAAGAACGAGCCACCGTCGAACGTCTCCAAGGAAAGCTTCTCGAACAGCCGCCGGTGCAGCCGCGCCGGTATGCCAGACGCCGCCAGTAGCAGTTCGTGAACTTTCACGAAATCATCGTAGCTCTGCATAGCCTTCGACGCCATCTCGGGACGGTGCAGATTAGTCACTGCAGACACACACTAGTGTGTTTGGATTGAGGTTAAAACTTAAACGAGTTTAATCACGGTGACGGTGAGCATTTGCTCGTTCGGGAACGGAGTCAAAGAAAAGGAGAATTGGTCAAGGCAATTAGTTTGGGATAAAATAATGATAAATCATTGGCTACTTATAATTTAGGAAAATTTAGATGTTTACCTGTTTTTTACAAAATATTGTTAAACTTAACAAATCACTACATTTCAAATTTATTTTACTCTACAATATACTCCAATGGGTGTGACGAATATTTTTTTCACCATATATCTTTGCATAGTGTACCGGCTACATTTTCATGATATACCCTTGTAAATGTAATGAACTTTTTTTCCATTATATACACCTCCAAGCGCAAAAGAAATGTCACTCTACCTCATAACCGGACCAATATGATGGAACCCGATTTTACTTGTACCTATTAAAATTAGGGTAAATACCAGCAAGATTGCACCTAGCACACTACCAGCTACATTATCATTTCACATTGTATATTTGTGTAGCTTAGACAAGCTTGGTTGATTTATGCAGGGCAAAAAAGATACATAACGAAGATCATTTATATAGCATGATGGTAGAGCAACGAGAGTGACAATTATACCTAAAAAGGCTCTAATCTGAGATAAAGATTTTCTAGAGCTGTGCGAAGGTTCGGATATGTAATGATGTGTTTGTTATTATCTAAATATTTCCTCAAGAGACTATCAGATATGTAACCAATGACCGCAAATAGAACCAATAATATAGTACTGACGCAACCCCTTTCTTGCACGGTTGAAGGCATCGAGAGAAGTCATATGCCCACATATGCATTAACTTCTGATAAAGAAAGATCATAATAAGATTAGCAAGTGCAATTTAAGAATATATAAAAAATTAGACACCAATATAAGAGGCCCAATTGACACTAAAGATCTAGAACAAGAGGTGAGGATCTTCTTATTTTCTCGACAAAGTCAAACATGATTCTCTTCTTCAAAGCTGAAAGCTAATTTGACAATGATCTTTAGTTATACCATTGACCAATGTTTGTGAGAGACTACACATATGTGATATTTCTAGTATTCAAAAGCCAAAACTAGCCAATACACTGTGCATGGGTATATTATGAAAGAATTAATCGTTACACTGTGCAGGGGTATATCAGGTAAACAAACAAAATTCATTACACCTCACCGGGGTATACCATGAAAATGTAACCGGTACACTATGTAGGAGTATATCATGAAAAATATTTGTTACACTCACAAGGGTATATTGTAGAGTAAAATAAATCTGATGGGTATAGTATAGTGATTTGTGAAGTTTATGAGTATTTTGTAAAAAACGGATAAACCTCAGTAGTATAAAATCTTTTTGTATTACTAGTTTTTGTATGTGTATATATTCAATTCCGACTACTCTGAATAATAAAAATAAAAAATTTCTAACCTTAAAATGAAATCAAGAACTTTACTTAATTCATTATAGGTGCTTTTTTTTAACCACAGTTTTCCATTTCATTAAGCCTTCATAACAACCCTAAGGAAATATATAAGCAATCAAAATACAGCTACGAGCATCATCATCCTACAGTCATTACACATACACACCAGCAGAACAAAAGCATCAACATCCAACAGCCTTACACTTGCACACTAGAAGAACAGCCAACCAAAAGGACATGTCTAATAGCCTAATTCCATGAGAATACTACTATAATAAACTATGGACATATGGTTTGTCGCAAGAGTAACAGGGCAGAAACCAACCATAACCCCGACTCAAATACTAGACTCCACGGTATGACTAATCCTAAAAAACTAAAGCAACTAATACTAAACCGACAGAGCACGACAAAGATAACTTAATGCCATTTTCTGACCATCGACAAAACAACACCATCATCTGCTCCTCCATCAACCATTATCATCATTTGCTCCACTACTCTGAACTCATATGGCCCATGCAACACCACCACATTCATCAGCAGCAACCAGCTTCAAAAGATCTACATCATTCTCTGGCCTAGCTTCACGGACTAAGGGCTTGACTGCACCGCAACCAACTAGGAATCCTTTATTCTCATCACTAAGAGAAAGACATAGAACCATAGGGCCGCTGAAATCTTGAGATTGGGTGTTAAAAGATGAGAAAAGTGAAAGGAGCGGCCCACCTGCCCGGGAATTGGCAATCTGGAAACAAAACCCTAACTGGATCTGGTAAAAGGTAAGATGACCATAGCAGTCGGATTGTGGTCTTCCTCAGAGATGAACTCGGTTGCCAAGGGAACCCAGATTGAAGTCCTTGTCACCAATTTGCCAGATTGAAGTTTCTTATCTTCCCTAATTTTAATTTGCCCTTATTGAGCCTCTTATGCACCAGCCTTTCTCTCGCTTGTACCCCCATAACCAATTCAGCATAATCTTGTCCAGCCATCTACCTCTCTAACAGGCACATGCAGTCTCTATAAAACATGACAAATTGGGGAGCTCTGAACTATGGACCCAAAAACTAACCTTGGTTTCGTTACAACAGGTGAAGACGAGGAGAACAGAGACTCTCTGATCCTGCAGTTAAAGCTGCCCATGGTAGGTTAACCACCTTATTCGGTTAACCGGGTCTTCGGTTTTTCAAAAATTCAATTCCATTACCATTCCATCTAAATTGGTTATTCTAAAATTCAATTTCATTATCATTCTATTTATACCGGTTAACCTTTAGTTCGGTTCAGTTTTTTCGGTTAACCTTGTAGCCGTATAATTTTTGTTATTGACGAGACATGTACCATTAATATTATATTACAACATTGATCATTCACGTAAATCATGTGTGATAAATCAAACACGTGTAACAAAAAATATAATTATATTTATATTCCCCCAATAGCTAACATTAATTATTATATAAGATGAACACTAATATTTGAAGTTTTTCATTGTTTATGTAATCGGTTAACCACGGTTAACCGTTATGAAAAATTCAATACCGCTACCGAAATCGAAACTGGTCAATTTACACGGTTCAGTTAACCATACTGCAAGAACCGGTACGGTTAACCTAAAAGCATATACGGTTCACTTCGGCTGCGGTCAGGTACCATGGTCTCAGAATTTTTTGGGCAGCCGTACCTACAGTTGAGGTTCCGAAGTGAAAAGGCACACGAGGCGCAAACTCTTAGCCTCAAACCGGACAATTTCAAATTGCACCACTGAATTGGGTTGTGCAAGCAGCTCAATGTCTATAACGGGTTGAATCTGGTCATCAACAAGGAAGAAAACGATAACAGTGGAGGAGCGAGCCGCGATTGATGAAACCCAGGGGTGAAATAGGACTTTAACAGTGGAGGCGGGGAAGGGATAGACAACACTGGAATGACCTGTAAACTACCCGATTTTTATTTTGGCCGATCGGTTTATTTGCTTAATAAAATGTAGTGGATCATCAGTTATGTTTGGTTATTGGGCCACCGGTTGAGTGAAGGTGTTAGAGGTCCATTTATTTTAGATCCGAAGGTTAGTGGTCTACTTCATATTCTAGGCCCAATACCATTTCAGATTATTAATTAATTAAGAGGAGTGTGAGTTTTATTTCATTTCCCTTCCTTCTCCTGATAGTTATCTGGTTCTTCTCTGCGCCTTTCCCTGCACTTTTATCAGTTTTTTCTGCGTGATTGACTGATCTTCTGTTGTGGGTTCCCGTGTGTGAAATTGCGATCTTCGCGAAGCCAAGGTTCAGATCTTCTAGTTATGGTTAGTTCCTTTGTTATCAGGATTTTATTCGTCATTTGTTTTCAGGAGTGGATTCTTAGTTTCTGTTTGGTTTGATTAAATTATCTACGTTGGAATTATGTCGGTTTTGGGTGTGGATCTGTGATGCAATAGTTGTTCTAGTCTTAGTGGTGTATTGTAGTGCTTCAAATGAGATAGGTGGTAGATGGATTCAGCATGGGTGTGTTCACCCATGGGGTTGATTTAGGGTTTTGGATTCAGATGTTTGATCTAATTATTAGACTTGCTTGGTGGTTTCCTAACCTGTTTTGCTCTGATTTCTCATCTACAAACCTCATGGTTCTAGATTTCACAAATACTTTGCTAATATAAAAATTTGTGTGTTTGAATATGTGGAATTCTGCAAAATTCATTATGTTCTTCGCCGTCTCCGGACATATCTCCGAAGTTGCATGTCCGGCAGGATGCACAGACGTCTTCAGGTTTTCACGTTTTTGTTGTGTCCGGACTTCCGTCCAAACTTACATGTCCTGATAGAATGCGAAGATGAGTCTGGGTTTGAAGTCTCGACTTATGTCTGGACTTCCACGCCCAGACACAAGTTCGGACATCTCTATTTTCAAGTCTCAACTTATGTCCGGACATCTCTGTGTCCAAGTCTCGACTTATGGCCGGACTTCCAAGCCCGGACACATGTCCAGACAACCCTCTAAGTTTGGCTAAAATGTTCTTTTGATCTCTGTTTTATGTTGTATTTGTGGGGTTATGATCCCCTATGCCTATACAAGCTATATTGTTATGTTATTTGCGCATAAGAACACATTTCTGTTCTGAAGGTATTGTATCTATTTTGGGACCTAGTTTATTTGTCTTCTAAGTCGTGGATGGTTGGGTCGAGCTATCACGTAGCATGCTACGTAGGACATCTTTTTGTTTATGTTATACAGGCACTCTCCCCGTTTCTTTTTTGGGGCCGACAACGGGTCCATTGGTCTTTGGACCATTTCTGCGTTGTCGAGGATCTTTTGATCCATTGGTCTTTGATCTTTCTATGTGTGCTCTGAGCTAGTTTCTCACTCTGTTTTGTGTTCTCTGAATTGTTCTGCTAAGTATAGTTTCGATCTCTGCTTTGTTTTTTGTGCGTTTGACAACTTTGACATATGAATTTCTGATTTGCAAAGGCTATGGGTGACGAAAATGATGATCAAATTAATTCGATGTTGGAGGATGTTGAACAACATTTTGCTAAGAAGCCCAATGCATATGAAGATTTGCTAGACTCGTACAAAAAATCATTGTATCTTATATGTGATCCTTTAAAGTGAAATAAATTGAATTTTATTTGAAGCTATTCAACTTAAAATCAAGTTCGGGTGAAGTGATGTGTGCTTCACTGCTTTAATGGAACTACTTAAAGTCACATTTCCTGCTCAAAACGAATTATCTGTCTCAACTTACTAGGCCAAGAAGTTGTTATGTCCAATGGGAATGGGATATAAAAATATTCATGTTTGTCCATCCTGGTGTATCTTGTACTGGAAAGAGAACGAACATTCTGTGAATTTTCCTGGGTGCAGGGAGTCTCATTATGTCATAAAGTAGAAGAATGGTGGAAATGAAAATATATTTGGTCCACCAGCTATGGTCTTATTGTACTAGTCTAATATCATCCCACGTTTGATGCGTCTATTTGTGTTTGAGAATGATGTAAAGAGCTTCATATGGAATCCTGATGAGCTAAAAACAGATGGAGAGACATCCGGTGGATTCTCCCCAGTGGAGAAATGTGGATGAGAAGTATAAGGAATTCAGCAAAGAATCACGAAACATGCGTCTTGGTCTTTGTACAGATGGGATGAACCTGTTTGGTACTTTGAGCTGTATACAGAATACTTGGTCAGTGTTGCTAACATTCTACAATCTACCTCCTTGGTTATGCATGAAACCAAGAAAAAATATACTATGTCTTTTAATATCAGGCTCTAAGTAACCTGAACAAAGCATATATGTCTTCTTGCAGCCACTAATCGAGGACCTGGATTTTTTAGCATCAAGGAACAGAGGTGTATGATGCATTTGCTAAAAACAAACTTTGTATGCAATGTTATTCAGCACTATCAACGTTTTTCCTGCACAGTAATCTATCTGGTTATACTTGCAAAGGATCGAAGGCATGTCCTACATATAAGGATGATATAGTTGACATCCGTATGAAATATTGTGGGAAAATGTGTGCATGGGCCATCGAATGATGCTTCCACAAGGGCACAAATGTTGTAAGCAAATATGAGAGTTATATGGTAGCACAAAACATCATATTACGCGAAGACCTCTCATTGGTGTTCAAGTTTATGATCAGGTGGAAGATATTATCAATCAATTTGGCTCTCCACTTAATCAGGCTAACACTAATGTGGTGGAAGAAAAAATCATTATTTTGGGAGCTAGAATACTAGAAATATCTACATGTCAGACATTGTATCGATGGAATGCACGTTGAGAAAAATGTGGCTAAAAGTCTATCTGTGACATTGATTAACATGAAGGAAAAGTCCAAAGACCACATCAAGGCCAGAAAGGATATGATAGAATTGGGGATATGAGAAGAACTTCATTCGCAAGAACGCAGGAAAAGTACATAGTTACCTTCTTCTTGTCACACTTTGTCTAAGCAAAAGAAACAAAGTGTTTGTAATTGTTTGCACAAGATAAAGGTTCATACAGGTTATTCTTCCAACAGGAGTCTTGTATCCATGTCTGACCACAAACTAGTTGGAATGAAGTCTCATGATTATCGTATTGTTGCATGAGTTCTTGCCAATTGCAATCCATGATGCATTGCCACTAAATCTATGAAGTACGGTCCAAAACCTTTGTTTCATTTTGAAAGCCATTTCTGCTAAGGTCCTAGATGTTGAAACACTAGATAAAATACAAGCAGATGTTGTTGTGACACTATGTGAGTCAAAGATGTACTTTCCTCTTCATTCTTTGACATTATGGTGCACCTAGTTGTTCACTTAGTGGGAAAAATCAAGCACTATGGCCCTCTGTATCTTTGATATATGTATCCAATTGAAAGATATATGAGTGTCCTTAAAAATAAGATGAAGAACCAGCGTTACCCTGAGGGAAGCATCTTTGAGGGGGTCACAGTAGAGGAAGTGGTGGACTTTTGCACAAATGACCTAGATGGTGTAGAATCTATTGGTCTTCCAACATGCAGGCACGAGGGGGTAGGTGTCAGTTTTGAAATGTTGAATAAAGCACATGTACTCATGATGAAACATATTGTTGCACTTGAACCATTCTTTGATTAGCATATCATCATTTTAAAAGAAAGATATCCCACAAGGGGTGAAAGGTGGTTAGATAAGGAGCAAAATCGAACCTTTGCTCAATGTTTAAGGGAAAAGGTGCTAGCAGATGATTCCAATGATTCATCATAGGAGGTGCAATGGCTTGATCTTGGATCAAATATCGATGTTATGTTTTTCGAAGGCTATGATATTAACGGCTACTCGTAACAGAACGTTAGGATCAAAAGTCAGTTAATCAGAATAGTAGTGTCAATGTTATTTCATCCATGGATTCTTATGGTAATGCTAATGACCGTGGTCATGCATCAGTCAAACAACCTTACTATGG
Source organism: Limonium bicolor (assembly GCA_023374045.1). NCBI lineage: Eukaryota > Viridiplantae > Streptophyta > Magnoliopsida > Caryophyllales > Plumbaginaceae > Limonium > Limonium bicolor. Next base: position 74,993,973 of record CM041778.1, on the reverse strand, counting down.
TGTCATTATGATATTTGTGTATTTATGTGTAAATGAGTTGACAACAAATGCGGTTTTCATGTTGACGCTGACGGTTTTACGCATGTTGACCTTGGAAAAGCAACTCTGACTGATGATCCATTTATTGTTGTATCTAAGGAAAAACAAATACTTTTTGTTAGTGACCCATATGACTCGAATTGGTCCATTGTCAGAGAAGGAAAATGACATATTTTTAGAGTCAATGATGTAACAGATGAAGGTGAGTATGATCTGTAGAACGATGCATCTATCACTGTTAATTGGGTCACCTCCTAGTATTGTGGATAATGATGCCAACGATAACAAGTTGGACTACGTACACACTGACCACGATGAAGTATTATGGACTGAAAGTCAATATTTCTTGTAAGTGTGGGATAATGTATCTTAGCAGACAATTTACAATTTTGTACTCTTAATATACTCACTATTAATTGTTGGTAATGTTTCTGATATAGGAAAACCAATTTAATATTGTTTATGTTTTGTGTTTGGGTGTTCATCATCATGACACATGCTAATGACTAGGGGGCCATGGGGTCGCAAAGCAAGAATACTCGTCTCCGGAGGACACTGATGTTCAGGAGGGACTACTTGAGATGCGCCTACTCTAGACACTGGTGTTCAGGAGGGACCATTTGGACATCCACCTACTCCTATTGTAAATCCACGAAAAGGACGTGAGCCTACGAGGTGTTTGAAGACAAAGAAATATGACGAAACCGAGCTTCTACGTGGATGGATGGCTCGCTAAATATCTTTGTCCTTGACGCCGTAAAATATATAATTGAGGGAAATATATATGGTTCAGTTTATAACTGAAACTGCAGAAGAGAATATGCCGTGGAGTTACTAGTAAATTAGAGGTAGCGTTATCGCAACCATTTCCTGTTGATGCAAAGCAGACCACTGTTGTGAAATATGATATTCTATAATTTGGGTCCATGTTCTAATTACAAATTGAAACAAATGTAAATAAGTTTAATTTGGGTCCATGTTCGAAATACAGAAGAGTATAGGTGTGGAGTTACTAGTAAATAAATAGCCCGATGTTAGATCGCATTTCAGGTTAGAGATTGATACGATTGCCGGAAATTCAAAACTCTTCCACTTGTTTTCAAAAAAAAAAAAAACTCTTCCACTATTCAATTCAGTTCGAGAGAAAATTATTTAATCATCACTACTAGTAGGAGAATTATTTAGATCATATTGAGTTAATCAACGAATAACATACTATATATATATAGGTAGAATAATGTTCAGTGCTGCCATTTGAACAAAATGTCTTCTTTACCGTCATAGTTGATTCCTACGACACCTTCAGGCTTAATCAGCCATCGACATTGATAAAGGCACCTCTGATCATGATCATTATACACCTCTCCAGATACGTGCCCATTCAACCAAGAGAACCCACAGTGGAAAAGAGTGGTACCAAAGAGGGTAGGATGAAACTGAAACTCATAGCTCCCACCATCGAGGATGGTATGTGCACCCAGATCATCATCTTTTGACAAGCAATGCACAGTTGCTTGATAACCAGATCCCAGAGCGTTCTTAATCACAACATGAGTTTGAGAACCGGCATCAATTCCCCTTGGTTGCTTGGGAAGATCAGGATCAACTTCTTCAGCAGTTGTAAGTAGTACTGCTGCTTGTATTATAGTCAGAGAATGACAACTATCTTTCTCGTCATACTTGTCTATACAGATCGAGTCTATTGCATAGCTAACAATCTCGCTCGATCCCTCCCTTTATATACCTGTAATGAATATTGTACTTACCGTAGAGATGCATGTTACTGATCTTTCTTTATAAGCAGCTTTATGTTAAATCCTTGCTTCTCTGTAAAAATTAGGACCGTTTAGTTTCCTATCTTAATGTTACAACACTAAGCCTTTAAATCTCTTCTTCTTTTAACGTCGATCTTTTTATGTCTGCCCGTCCGTTAACTGCTTGTACCCATATTACTGAGTTTTTAAAATTTAGATGGATGAATTAATGTTGTATATATGTTGTTAAATAGTGGTATTTCTTTGTAAAGTAGTATAGTACTTATATACTAGACAAAAACAAAAGAAGATGAACACATTTACTAATAATGCAGATATTATAACTATAACAACTTTATGCTGTGTTAAATTTAATCTGTTCATGCATTATTTATGTACGTCACTTATAGAGATGTGTAACAATATTAATTAGCTAGGTTACAAATTCTTTTGTTTATCTCCTTAAAAAAATTGCAAGTTGAATGGGGACATTGGCGTTGCAATTTGCCACCCAATTAGTATTATGTTACTCTTGAACCTTTGGCTTTCTTTCATGAATTCCCGTTAGAAAAGAAGCAAGCAACTAGATTAAATAGATTTACCTATCTTCTTCGCTATACAACAAAGCAATCGTACCAATCCGAGCATTTCTTCAACATAGAGGGGTTTATGACTTACGTTACAATTTGGAAGTACAATAAGTTCTTCATCTTAAGAGTGTCTTTTCTAACTGGCTTGTCTGCTTCTATTATCAACTAATTTAAAGAATACGATACATAAAGGATAAAGTCCTATATGTGGCATCAAATTGCACCAGAGAATAAAAATTATACTTATATTCTATTGTCAATCATAAAAACTAATATTTTAAAAATAATTTCACCTGAACCAGAATCTTGATAATCCAACGACCCTTTTGTCCCCAAACAAACGATCATTAATAGTGTATTATAAATTGTGAACAATGTAATTAATTAAGGGTTAGCATTTGGATAATTGGATGATCTTTGTTATTTCGATTAAAAATCAAAATAATAGAAATTTTAGCCATAACTGATTTAACCATTATCTAAAATAACCGAAAAAAAAATGAAAATTAAATGTAAAACAGAACTGAAAACTGAATTTTAGTTATTTGGTTTTCATTTAACCTAAACTTGGAAAAATACCAAAAACTAAATTTCTTTCAAGAGTACAATCCAAAACCAAAATCCATATGAAATTTTCTTTACTCTTTCTTTTTTAATTTAGAAAATTCAGTTAACCAAATTAGTATGAGTGAAACCAAACATCCGACCAAATAATAATTTGGATAGCTGAATAACCTAAATTTAAAAAATGAATACAAAATTAGTTTAAAATCCAAAACCATTTTTCGTTATTTTATTGTTTGGTTAAACCAAAATATCTAAACCGACACACCCCTATAGTTAATGGATTCACATTTGAAGGAATAATGCCCGGCAGCTACCAAGAATGGATCCACATTTGAAGGAATGCCCTGCCGCTAGCAAGAATGGATCCACATTTGAAGAAATGCCCTCACCGTTGCGGAAATGGAATGACAACTAATATAGTATTTAGTCAGAAGGGGATGGCAAATGGTTGGGTTTGGGTCAGGTGGACCATCACCCGCACCCGTCACCCGACTTCACCCGCTTCATTAGTATTCGATATATCACCCGTAATGTATCACTCATCACCCCTTTTACCTGTCACCCGTGAGTGAAACGGATGAAATTGCTTACCTGTTAGTTTTTTCTTTTCCTTGTTCGCCAATTAGGTTTACAAATTACTGTGAGTGGAGAGAAAATAGAGGCGCAATGCATGCATGTTCCATGTTCGCCAGTTAGGGTTGCAAAATTTATTTCAGAGAAGAGAATGAAAAAAATGCGCAGAGCATGTACGTTCCATGTTCACCAGTTACGGGTACAAAATTAGCATGAGTGAAGAGAGAAAATAGAGGCGTAGAGCATGTATGTTTCATGTTCGCTGGTTAGGATTGCGAAATTATCTTCAGTGAAGAGAATGAAAAACTGCGCAGAGCATGTAAGTTCATTGTTCTCCAGTTAGGGTTGCAAAATTATCGAGAGTGAAAATAGAGACGCAGAGTAGAGCATGTATGTTCCATGTTCGTCGGTTAGGGTTGTAAAATTACTTTCAGTGAAGAGAGAAAATAGAGGTGCAGAGCATCTAGGTTCTATGTTCGCTAGTTAGGTTTGCAATTACCTTCAGTGAAGAGAATAAAAAAATGTGTAGAACGTGTATGTTAAGATTGCAAAATTACCGAGAGTGATGAGAATGAAGAATGGCGCAGTCGCGCAGAGCATGAATGTTCCTTGCTCACTAGTTAGGGTTGCAAAATTACCATGAATGAAGGAGAATGAAGAATAGTTAACAACTTAACATATAATAATATAAGAATATATATTATTTATGCGGGTGAGCGGGTCGGGTGAGCGTGTCGTCACCCGACCCACACTAGTTTCACGTGTCACCCAAATTTCACCCGTTTTTTATGGGTTTTTCACCTGGTTTAGCAGGTCGGGTAACCGGGTGAAACGGGTACCCGCGGACCCATTACCATCTCTATGTTGGAGTTCATATATGACTACAAGTAATCAACATTGACCTAAGGAAAAAAAAAGCCTAAAAAAGATCGTCCGTAAAATATTAAAGTGAGCTTAGACAACAAATTGAGCCCAAATAAATAACGGGCTATCTGGCAAAAATTTGAGTCTGCAGCTAAGCCTGGCCCTACGTCGTTTATTATTATATATATTTTTAAAATATATAATATAATATATTAATTTTATATATAATATTTATTTAAAGTTTATATAAAATTTATAATTTTAATATAATATATAATATATATATATGATTATAAGTTTTTTAATAATTATATATATACAACAAAATTATAAAATCGGGTCGGGCGGGCGAGGCACCCGCACAGGTAAAAAAATCCGGGTCATTCCTATCCCGAAAATTATTAAAACGGGTCTCGACAAAAATATAGACCAAAATAGGCCTAAAAGTAGAGTTGATCATTCAGACCGGCCGGTTTGGGCCGGGTCAACCACAAACTCTAGGCCCGTCGGGCCTAAAAATTTTGTCCAACGCCGTTTTAAAAATTTTTGGTCTGGGCCAGGCGAGGCCCGGATTTTTTCACCTCTGCCGGGGCTCGGCCCGCCCGACAAGTTTTATATATTTTTTTAAAAAAATATTAAATATTAAAAAATATTAAATACAGTATGATTTAAATACGTATAAATAGATATTTTATATGTATCATTTTAAAAAATACAAATACATGATTTAAATTTATTTTAAATATTTTATATAAAATTAATTTAAATATGGGGGTTGCTATTCACAGTACAAAATTACTAATCACCGCAGTACAAATTTTTTTAAATCATACTCCCTCCGTCCCAATCTCTTTGTCCACTTTACTATTTGAGCTTGTCGTTTGACTTCAATATTTAACATGTAAGATAATATATTTTTATAATTTTTTTTATAATGGAATCCTTATGTGAAAAACTATATATTGTAAAAATTATTTTTGAAAAATTATTTTATCTTATATATTTAATATTGAAGTGGAAAAACGTACCAAAAAGCAAATGAGACACTTATGACGGGACGGAGATAGTACTAACGTTGTAAACATGTAACGAAGTGTGGGTGCAACTTTTTTTCATTAATTGATATCCACTTGTGATTTAATTAAAGAAGTTTATACTTGATGAATAGTGATTTTACTAACTGCAGTACAATTTTTTTTTTTACTAAACTATCTAGAATACATTGCAATGTATTGGGGCGCCCATTTTTCTTTAAAAAAAGAAAATTCGATATATGAAACAGTTTTTACAGTCATTCTTTTTACTAACTTGTAGTACAAATTTTTATTTTTCTATCCAAACTTTCCGTTGGAATGTGTTATGGCGATCTTTTTTCATTGAATAATGCAAATGGACATTTGAAACAACTTTTATTGAACATCTTGAATCATAACTAAGTTACATAACATATTACAAGATGACATTTGATGTAAAGACATCTTTTGGGAAAAAACATAATTGACATTCTCAAACATCGTTACTGCCAACCGACTCATCACCAACCGACTCATCACTCTCGCCTTCATATGAATCGGGGAGGTATTCGAGTTCCCATAATATGGAACTGTCATACACTTCGTTACTTCCAACCGAATTCGTGTGGTAGATGTTTGGATTATTAGATATTCAATTGATAGATGTTTATATCTATACAATTTGGTAATGAACCCTAACTTTCAATTCTCTGAAGTAGGGAGTTTGAAGTTTAAGACTTTTGTAAGGAATTTCTACATTTGGATATATTTCAGTTCACGTGACATAAACGTTAGGTTTGTTCCGCGTGGTAGATGTTTGGATTATTAGATATTCAATTGATAGATGTTTAGATCTATAAAATTTGGTAATGAACCCTAACTTTCAATTCTCTGAAGCAGGGGGTTTGAAGTTTAGGACTTTTGTAATGAATTTCTACATTTGGATATATTTCAGTTCTCGTGACATAAACATTAGGTTTGTTCCGCGTGGTAGATGTTTGGATTATTAGATATTAAATTGATATATGTTTAGATCTATAAAATTTGGTAATGAACCCTAACTTTCAATTCTCTGAAGCAGGGGGTTTGAAGTTTAGGACTTTTGTAAGAAATTTTCACATTTGGATATATTTCAGTTCTCGTGACATTAACTTTAGGTTTGTTCCGCGTGGTAGATGTTTAGATTATTAGATATTCAATTGATAGATGTTTGGATCTATAAAATTTGGTAATGAACCCTAACTTTCAATTGTCTGAAGTAGGGGGTTTGAAGTTTAGGGCTTTGGTAAGGAAACAATTCCACATAACTTAAATCAGTGAAACTTCTAACATAACACAACTTAAGGTCTTACAAATGAAGATCAATTATAACTACAAACAGTTTAGTCAAGCAAATGTAGAAAGTCAATAAACCATCCAAACTATATCTTAAAACAACAAAAACATAAAACCCTAAACTACGGCTTGTCATACTGGTGATAGTATGAATCCTATATAGATAAGGTGTTGAAGGCCTCATCTATCCCCTGTTCAGTCGCCCTCTGTTCCTCACCTGGCATCTCCTCACGGTAGTAATGCCAGTCCCAGCTACAGTTCCCGGAAAAGTAAGGCCTACCGATCTCAGTTGCCTCACTCATGAGCTGCAACATAATATTATTCAGTTATCCTAGCATTCACAAAATGTTATAATCAACTGAAAATATACAAAGGTAGAGATCAACTTACTAGGGCGGGATCCAGCCGATGAACGAATGTGTTGTTGTACATGTCAGGATTCAGAATCTTTGGATGATTGTGTTTGACATACCAATATTCCAGTTAATCTTCGTCACATGCGTGCAGCACCGCCCTTGTCTTAGTGCACCCCAGAGTAGCAGCACAACCACGTGTGGTGTCCCACACACTATACATGGGGGGTACACACATTTATAGGGACAACCCTTTCTCCCTCTTTTTTCAGATCCGCTGTTTGGTCTAATAGGGGGAGGTGGGACACACTGAACGTACCCGAATTGATGGAGACAATGCTCCGGCATATATGGCTTATTCACGCCCATGTACTGCAAGGTACCCCTGTACCAAGTGCGGCCCTTGTTCTCATTCACCTTCTCGTGACCGTATGGTAGCCAATCAATCTACATTGGATCACAGGGAAACGTAAGCATCAATAAGGAACAATAATGTAAATAATAAAAATTGTAATTGTTGTACCACTTACATTTCTTGCTGTCAGAGCATCTAGATGTTTGCGGTACTTCTCAAGCGACTCTTTATCTTTCTACTGGGAGGTGGACCTGACCCATCTCATAGCCCATGGTCTATCATCCCCACCACGCCAATCAGCACTAACTGCTGGTCTAAGAGTGAGGAAGTATGCATATAGCCAGCACTATGGAAATTTAAAAAATAAATTATGCCAGCTATTAATGTGAATTCATGAAAATTTATTAGACATTGTTGTACATTAAAATACTTACCTCGAGAAGGGTTAAACAGCCAACAATGCTAGTACAGTCAGCACAAGATGTTATCCTCAACTGGCGATACAACCATGCAAGAGTACCTGCTCCCCATGCGTACTTCTTTAGCTTCACATGTCGGCTCATGGGAGTGACTAACTAGAATGGTAGAAGACTTATGCGTCCATGCCCCTTCCCAACAAAGATGGTGGTACCGATCGCATAGTAAAGCCAACCACACGCCTCCTTCATAGGTAGCCTCTGCCCGGTTGAACACCACTGAATAAGTTGACATATATGAACAGCACCAGTATGCCACATGAAATTTATCATCGCTTGAACACCTTCGTCAAACTCTAAACACCTAGCCATCGTCTCCTTAAGCTCAGTGTTTGACGGGTCCCCTAGAACTGGATGACCAATGATGGGGATCCTTAGTATCTGCCACACATCATGAAGTGTGATTGTCATCTCTCCAAAGGGCATGTGGAAAGAGTTGGTGTCCGAGTGCCACCTCTCCACAAAGGCCGAGATCAATGACATGTTATTGAAACCCCATGTGATCTCTTGCAGATCATGAAGGCCTGAATGCATAAGTTCCTTGCCCTTTTGTAAGGAACTAGGCTAAACGGCTAGTTCGTGATCAAATTGTTTCGGGGTTTTAATCCCAAAACACCCAGGTCCTAGATAATTACCACAACGTTTACACACGCATGAAGAATTAATTAAATTTACTTGATAAAGTGAAAGATAAGAGAGTAAATACCTTAGTCACTAACTAAAGGTCAATGGCGACATGCCCCCCGAAACTGGTGATGACACTAGTCAGTAACGGACCACCAGGTACTGGCACATCATTAAGCCTTCAGTGAGTAGGAAGAACGGGCTCCATTTGGAGAGCAGCTTCCTCATCAGTCGTGCTCTCATGATCAAGGTCGTCCTTATCCTGGTCCTCGTTCTCATTCGTCTCCTCAGCCTCCTCCTCATCGATATCCATGTCAACGGTTGCATCATCCGGAGGGGTACGGGGTCATGATAGCTACCCCCAGCAGAAGTCTATGCCTCCACATGCTCCACGTGGTGGTCATGATAGCTACCCCCAACAGAAGTTTGTGCCTCCACATGTCCCACGTGGTGGCTACTCGCACCCTCTATATCATAGCTGGAGCTATGGAGCTCGGCCCGATCACCAGAAGACCAACCACCTCCAGATGATGAAGCCACAGGCATCCTCGATCGTGGTATGTGTGCGTATGGGTCGTAATCATGCAATGACTGGGCAGGGGATGGGTCCATGATAAGCTGCTGTTGTGGCTGAAATGATGAGTGACGTGGAGGGTCAGCATGACCCTGCTGTGGGTGGAAAGACGAGTGTCATGGAGGATCAACTCTGGCTCCACGCTCACGACGGTACGAAGTTGTCATTGGCTGCTCCACATTTATGTCTTTCTTCTTTTTTTTTTGTACACATTTTTCATCACTCTCTTCAGCTTATCCAAAACTGCACAAGTTGAACAAATCACAAAGATAAACTATACAAGTAAAACAAAAAACGCAATAATAATCAACAAAACAATTATAACATGTGACTTACAATGTAAGAGACTTATAATAATAAATCAACGGTATATTAATAATTACTATTATTTAATAAGTAACAAATAATTATGATTGTGCCAATAATTTAAAATATTTATAAAAAAATACCAACTCGCCCCGATAGGCGGTGCAAGACTACTCAGTTCGTGTCTCCCGCTGGGGTGAGTCACGCCCCTTAGTGTCGAGCGCTGGGGTGACCTTGCTCGACTCGTGTCGAATCACGGGGCAAACACAACGAGGCACGGGCGAGGCGCGGGCAAGGCGTATCGAGCGCCGGGGTGAGCTCCTATCGAGCGTGTCGATGACTGGGGTGAACTCCGACTGTGCGTGTTGACTCTCGGGGTGAACGGAGCGCGAGGCGAGCAAACACAAGTCATGTCGCTTCCCGGGGCGATCTGTAGCTCACCATGTTGACAGGCGGGGCGAACCGACACAGTTCGTGTCAAATGCAGGGGCGAACAAGAGCAGGTCATGTCGACCGTCGGGGCGAGCTCCAGAACTCCATTAATGGAGTTTTCAAGTTTTTTTTATAGAATTTTAATTTGTAGATCTAGCATAAATTAATGTGTTTTTGTAAAAACTAACACCTCATTCGGATTCATCGCATCAAGATCTACAACTTGCAAAAAAAATCGAAAAACTCACCGGAACATTTTTCCGGCGGTGGTCCGATGGTGGTCCGGAGGTGGTTCGGCGGTGGTCCGACAACGGTCCGGCGATCTGAAAGAGAGGATTCTGGTGACTGAATTTGGAGGAGAGATAGTGCGTGTGTGAGAAATGAATATGTGGGACACGTCCCTTTTATATATAACGTGCGCGTTTTTGACCGTTTTTTCACAATAACTCTTGTTTTGACTCGTTTTCACTAAATAAATGTCGTTTTGTAGTAACTACATGAAAACGTATATAAATAAACATAATAAATGTCAAGTTATATGTTTTAAGCCTTATTCTAACTTTATACGTTTAAGAAACATTTAAACGCTTTTACCGTGACCCGAAACCGGTGTTATCAACTGTAATTTCAGTACGATGTTTTATGTACTGAAGTACAACAATGTTTATAATTTAATGAAATGTAACATAAAATGTGATTTAATAATGTGAAATCACAATTATAACGTTCAAATGCAATAACAACGGGTTTAATTATCTTTCATTACCGCGAGAGCGTTTTTTTCAATTTACACCGACGAAATGATTCTTTCAAAAAACAAAAGTTACAACAGTATGTTATTACATGTTTACAACGTTAATATGATTTTAAAAAAAAATTGTACTACGGTGATTAGTAATTTTGTACTGCAAATAGCAACCCAGTTTAAACATATATGATATTATAAAAATTATATCTAATAATAAATTTGGCGTGTCGGGCTTACCTACGGGCCTAAAATTTTGTTGAAGTTTGGCTCGATTTTTTGTTCGGGTTTGTTTTTTTGTCCAAACCCGTCCATATATTCATTTGGACCGAGCTTTTCGGTCTTTTTTTCAGACCGGGTCATGAGATCAGACCTACTTGGATCAGCTCTACTAAAAATAGAGCCGACCCAGGTCGCACTGCTGGAAAAAAAAAGAATAAAAAACGCTTATTTTGGCTTTAAAGAACGTTTATGAAGCGTTCTTTATGCCAGTGACGCAAAAAGTAAGAGTTATAAAGAACGCTTAGGAAGCGTTCTTTATACTTGACTTATAAAAACGCTTATATTAGGAAGTGTTCTTTATAGCTCTTTCTAGGCGTGAAAGTAAGACACTATAAAGAACGCTTCTTAATAATAAGCGCTCTTTATAGTGTCTTGGCGCCATATTTTTGATAGAATAAAGAACACTTTTATAAGGAAGCGTTCTTCATTATTATTATTTTATTTTTTTATTTTTTCCCTTTCCCTGTGCATTTTTCACATATTCAACATACAAAAACCTGTAAAATTATTGTGAATAGAGAATTAAAGAGACGCAGAGCATGTTCCTGGTTCGCCAGGGGTTGCAAAATTATCGTGAGTAGAGAATGGAAGAGGCGCAGAGCATGCATGTTCCTTGTTGGCCAGTTAATTAGGGTTGCAAAATTACCATGAGAAGATAGAGGCAGAGTAGTATGTTACTTGTTCGCAAGCACAAGAGTACGTGAGTGAAGAGAATGGAAGCTAGAGGCGCAGACCATTATATTACTTGTTCACTAGTTAGGGTTGCAAAATTACCATGAGTGAAGAGAATGGAAGAGGTGCAGAGCATGTTCATTGTTCGCCAGTTATGGCCAGTTGCAAAATTTCTATGAGCGAAGAGTATGGAAGAGGCGCAATCCATGTTCCTTGGTCACCAGTTATGGTTGCAAAATTACCGTGAGAAGATAATTGAAGAGGCGCAGCGCAGGTTGCAAAATTAACGCGGGTGAAGAGAATATATGGAAGATTAAGAAGAGAGAAGAGCGGCATGTTCAAATTTGAGCTAAAAAATCCGCGTCCATTAACTATAAAGAACACTTTGTGTAGGAAGCGTTCTTTAAAGTGTATGGCCGGGGCACATAAAGAACGCTTTGTGTAGGAAGCGTTCTTCATGTGCTCCGGCCATACACTTTAAAGAACGCTTTGTGTAGGAAGCGTTCTTTATGTGCTCCGGCCATACACTTTAAAGAACGCTTCCTACACAAAGTGTTTTTTATGTGTTCCGGACACTGTAAAAAAAACGCTTAATATAATAATCGTTCTTTAACATATTATATAGAATGCTTTTGCTAAAAGCGTTTTTTACAACCCGTTTGTATTCTTTTTTTTCCAGCAATGTCACCTGCCCGTTATCCAGCTTTTTATATGACATATTTGTATCAAATATAATTTTTATGTTTATTATATTTTACAATGTACACTAAAATTATGAAATGATTAATTAAAATTGGTAGTATTGTGATTCACTAATTAGCAGATGGTGAATTAGATTTTTTTCTTGTGTCGTATAAATTTGGAAAGTGATGGAGGATCATTATTGTTTCGTGAATTATTATTATTGTTGTTCGTTTGGTGTGTTTTAAAAATTATATAGTGAATTATAATTATATTTGGTCTTGTTCTAAAATGTTTAATATTAGATGAATAATGGTGTAAAATTTTTATAATTTAGAATTATATTTCAAAAGTTATAATTATTTTAAAATTTATGGAAAATTGTCATATAGAAACTTAATTAACAGTGAATAAACAACGACGTGTGTATGGGTGACCAACCCGCTTCTTCTCCACTTCTGCTTTTCATGTCACTCGGATTATCAGCTCCCATCCTTTTACAAAGTTGATACTTGATAGTTGATGTCAGGTTAGCCAAGGTTAAAAAAATAGAGAAAAAATATATAAGGAAAAAAAAGTAAAAAATTGATACGACAATTTATGTATGTGACGTATAAACAAAAAAGTGAGGTGATCAAATAAACTTGTTCTGTAAAATCACAAAAGAATGAGCCTTCAATCTGGCTATTGTACATTACAATAATAAAATACAATCAGTTGTATAGTACTCACCGTATAACCGGTTGTACAATAGTAGTTGCCACTGCCCTTGTGGTCATATATCACTTCTAAACAAGGTGAACAAATTGTTTCACTTCTCAGACATGGCAGATATATTAGTGTAAAAATTGAAAAAGATGATTGCCAAAACTTTCATCAATAACTATATAAGGTTATGAAAATTTTCAACTTTAATGAGTTGTGACAATAATGTTTGATTAGAAAAGCATGCAAAATGACTCTTCATTTGAATGATTGGTGAACATTAGACCATTATGATAGATGCAAGAAAAAAAGCTCATCTTTTATTGTTGCGTCTAGAAAATAAGCTACACTTTATTTGTTTACATCACTTAAATACTTCTTTTCGATTATAAATTCTAGAAACAAAAAGAATGAAATTATAAAGATGGTGGACTCGAAGGGAGTTAAGAAGACAGACAGGGTGGGGATTGAACAAGTTGCTAGGAACTATTTCCTTATTCTGTTCCACTCTAATGACCCAGACTCGAACTCGCACATCCTTGCATCTGTTGAAGAAAGGATACCAGAGGAAGATTTGAACGAACTGAACCGACCATTCTCAAAAGAAGAACTACTGAAGGTGGTAAAGGAGATCAAGCAAAACAAAGCTCCAGGACCAGATGGGCTAAACGGTAAATTTGTCCATTCTTTCTGGCCCATTATTGAATCTGATTTTGTTAATACTGTTCTGTATATGTTAAATGAAGGAGTTTTTCCGGAAGGCATTAACTACACCATATAGTCCTCATTAAAAAGAGAAAAGATGCTTCTGTTACGCAAGATTTCCGGCCAATTTCTCTCTGTAATACTATTTACAGAACAACAGTGAAGGTTCTGGTCAACTGGGGTGAAGAGGGTGATGAAAAGTATTATTTCCCCCGAGCAAGCAGCCTTTGTTCCTAGAAGAAGCATTAAAGACTACATCATTATGGTGCATGAATTAGGGCACTCGATGAGGCGGTCTAGGGCAAAGTTGAAGGGGGTTTTGCCCTAAAGCTTGACATGACAAAGGCCTATGATAGAGTGGAATGACACTTTTTATTTGAGGGCATGGAGAGAATGGGGTTTCATGGTAGATGGTTGGAAGCAGTAAAAATGTGTGTTTCTACTGTATCCATGGCAGTGGTGGTGAATGGGTACCCTGGGAGGGTTTTCAAGCCTTCTAGGGGCTTGAGACAAGGGGACCCATTGTCACCCTACTTATTCTTGATGGTCATGAAGACGTTTATATCATCCTTTAAAGTGGCGATGCAAGAAAGAATGTTTCGAGGGGTGAGTGTAGCCAAGTCTGCCCCAGAGATTGGGTGCTTGTGTTTCGTAGATGATTGTGTGTTGTATGGCAACACAAACCACCAGAATGCAAGGGCACTCAAAGATAGTCTATTAGACTTTATGGAGGCTTCAGGTCAGAGCATAAATGAAGATAAATCATATCTGGTTTTTTCCAAAGGGGTTTCAAACAGGATTGAATATGAGATTAGTGACATATTTGGGGTCCAGGAGGCGGATGAACTGGGCATGTACTTGGGATTCCCAAGCATTATTAGAAGAAACAAAAGGCATATTATGGGTTTCATAAGAGACAGAATCCAAAAAAGATCCTAAGTTGGTAAGGGAAAATTTCCCAGGCGGGAAGGCTAGTGCTAGTTAAAAGCATTTTGCAAGCAATTCCTAATTATGTGATGAATGTCATTAAGATCCTAGGGGTGATGATTAGGGAGGTGCAAGCTTTAATCAGGAAATATTGGTGGAAAGGCGCCTTGGGCGAGGGATCTATCTCATGGCTAAAATGGGATAAGCTTTGCGCAAAGAAGAGTGAGGGGCTTGGGGTTTAGGTCCTAGGGGGATTTCAATTATGCACTCTTCACAAAGCAATTTTAGAGACTGATGGAGAATCCAACACTGCTAGTATGCAAAATACTGCCCGAATAGTTATTTTATGGAGGCAGGGCTAGGTATTGCTACAAGTATGATTGGGAGGGCACTTTAGGGGGGGTAACATATCTCGTGGAAGCTGGAGGGCTGAGGCAAATTGGTGATGGTATGAGTACACTCCTAAGGGATAGATGGGTTTCGGGGAAAGCAGGAGGTGGAATAGGGTATTGGATCTGATCTGTCAAATCGAGGACGTGGGTTGAAGATAGAATTTAATCATGGTTTGGTGAGGATGATACAAAATGTATTCTTAGTATCCCTATTAGCCAAGTAGGGATCCATGACAAGTGGATTTAAGGGTGGACCGAAAATGGCAAGTTCAGTGTAAAATTGACATATCATTTGACTTTTCACATTCGAATGGCCCAGGAGCCATCTTGTTCATACCAAGGGCGTGAATTTAAGGATCTAAACAAAATCGAGAAGCTTAAGCTAATCCTTAGAATTATTTTGTTCGCCTGGAAGTTAGTCCACAAAATTGTTCCATGCAAAGCCTTTATTGCTAAAATATGCAAAGAATCGGAAGATAGTTGTACCTTATGTGGTGTCTGGGAAACAATCTCTCACGCCTTCGTGTTTTGCCCAAAAATTCAACACCTATGGAGAGGAAAAGAGATTAATTACCCCCCCCCCCCCCCCCAAATTTCCTGCTCGAAGACTTTATTTTTTGACTGGTTTTATGATTTCGTCATGCAGGAAAACCGAGAGAAAGTGAAGAATTTGATTACCTGGTTATGGTGTGGCTGGTTTGCAAGGAACCAATTTCTCCACGGTCACGCGAGCTCGTTTGAGTGGGGACTGGACCAGGTGGAAGCTTTGTTGCCACAACGGAGGGAGTGGACGATCCGCCGTCTTCTTGCGTGGAGGATCCAGAATCGGGAGCGGGAAATGATAGTGTTTTCTCGATCTGGGTTGTCGGAAGTGCTGGAGCGGGTGTTGGGTTTGAGGCAGCTGCGGTTTGCATGCAAGACAATTTGCATATTGGGGGTATTGCTTTTGAAGGTGGAGATGTGGTGTTGTCGCCGGCTGCAGCGAAGGCAAAGGCTGGGATTATGGGTCTAAAACTCGCCAAGAGGACGGGGATTAGAAATCCCTTGCTGTGGTCAGATTGTCTATCTTTAATAAATTTTGTCAATGGCGTAAGGATGGAAGACCTAGGCTGGGACGCGGTCAAAATCGAGGAAGACAGACACTGGCTGGTGGGGTTTTTTTATAGGGTAAAATGGGCCCATGTTGGTAGGGAATCAAATTGGTTAGTTCATAATCTTGCAAAGTGGGGTATAAGATGGGAAAAGTCGTTTTATTTTGAGCAAAACATTCCTGAAACTTTTGATGTAATTTTTGTCGTTAATTTACAAAGCTTATAGTCGTTTTTCAAAAAAAATCAGTTGAAGTTGATCAAACGGGCGGGCGGGCTGGGTTCAGGTTGACCCGACACTGAATTTTAGACTCGAACAAATCTCTATTTTTGTCCAAACCCATTTTTAATTTTTCGGTTGCTTGGATTTATTTTATTCTTTGTCATTACCCGACTTGATTTTATAATTTTCTTTATTATATTTTCAATTTTTTTGAAAAATATATAGATTATATATAATATTAGTATATATTAAACATAATATGAATATATGTCATATGTAATATTAATTGATATCATATAATTTAAATAAATAGTAAAATGTATTATATAAAATTAAAGTAAAATATACTCCCTTCTGTCCTCAATAGTTGATTTTCTAGCTCCATTCACAAGAATTAATGAGGAAAAAGTTAGATTATATTGTCCTTTCTTTTTGAAGGAATTGAAATAATTGGAATAGTAGAGTTGTGAAATAAAAATGAGGGTAGAATTGAAAATAAATGACAAAAAAAGCTAGAACATCTTAGGACCAAAAAAATAATATATTAAGAACGAGAGGGAGTATTATATTATATTTATATAAAAAATATAATAATAAACCTGGCTGGGCCGGGCTTAATTATGGCCTAAAATTTTGTCGAAGCCCAACCAATTTTTTATTCGGACTTGATTTGTGTCCAAACCCGCCCGAAATATTTTTTGAACGGGTTTTATTTTCGGGCTAGGTCACTGTTGATCTGCTCTGAAGTCATCCGTGGACATTTTTTTTTTTGAAAGCAAAAACATCAACAATATTATAAGCATAAGTCAATTACATTATCCGGAATTTCACCAAACCAAAACCCCCTTAAACTACCACCCCGCCCCACCGTCGCCAAAAAATGAGCCACTTCATTAACATCCCTTGGAACATAAAACCATGCAACCTTGTCAAAAGAAGTACAAAACCGCAAAATATTCTCAACAAGCATACAAACTTCGTTGATTGAGTTCCCATCCCATTTAGAAGATCTACCACCCCCTTACAATCAGAGTAAAAACAAACCTTTCTAATACTTACCTCCCTCACCCATCTCGCCGCCTGATATAAAGCCCTTGCCTCCACCTGAGCAACATCTCCTTCTCCCTGCTCCAAAAAGAACATGTCACAACCGACTAGTTGCAGCTGCTCCCGCAAAAACCCAACAACTCCTACTCCCGCTGGCTCACCAATTTTAAAACTCCCATCCACAAAAACCTTGACACAATCTTCATCTGGCTGTAAGACTCTCCCTTCGACATGAATACTACCTTTCCCAGCTTTACCAGCTGCCGCGAGGTAAGCTTCCGCTTGGCACCATCCTTCTGCAAGCCTACTAACCTTACCAAACCGCCACCGACATCTACTGAACCAGATTTTCCATACAGATAAAATGAACGTTATCAGTAAATCACCATGGAAATGCATGCAACAAAAATCATCCAGTCAAGCAAAGCTCCATCAGTACATAAAGCTGGTGGTCTATCAAAAGGAAATCGAAACCAAAACATCTCAACCTGTTCACAATTAACAAAAGCATGCAGCAAAGTCTCTGCTTCTCCATAAAGGCATAGGGAAGATTGTCCATTCTTAAATTATGGTCCAAAAGAGCTCCACAAGGTAAGCATCCCATCAATAAGCGCCACCAGAAAACTTTAATCCTAAGAGGAGCAGAACAAGACCATATCTTTTTTAACACTTTACTCCGACTTCCATCACCAGAGGACTGCGCCACACCAGCATAACGAGCTGCATAAGCCATCCTATACCCCAACCTAACTGCAGAAGTCATCCGTGGATATATTACCACTGTATACTCACTTTGTTTCCGTATATATAATGCTCCCACACAACCTATGATAAAATCCCTCCTGATTTTTTTACCCAAATGGCGGTCTGTTAATATACACATATCTACATTAAGCGCACAGTCGATCGGTCCCCTCTGCCATTTTTTAGAGTTGTTTATTTTTGTAGTCAGTTTTTAAATTTCAAAGTCATTATAAAAATATGTAGTCAATGTTTTAAAATTTGTAGTCATAATCACAGTTAAAATTTTAGGGTACACAATCATAACAAAAGTATTTTTTTTACTCACTTAGTTTTTATGGTCAGGTTTTTAATTAGTACAATAATAAAAAAAATTACAATCATTTTAGTGGTTAAGTCGGTCACCAATCTAAAACCAATTTTTAAAAATAATAAATATAATTAAATAAATGTACTCTCATCATTACTTAAATTTAATTAAAAACAAAATTTCATTATTCAGGTAAAAATATGTCTATTTTACAATTAAAAAATAAGTATCACATCACACTACAAATATTTTATATTACATAAAGTTATTGAAAATTATTTATAACTTTTTGTACTCAAATTTTTGAAAAGGGATTACATGTTTTTAATAATAACTACATCAGCTAAAAATTTGATTACAAAACAAACACTTTTTTATTAAATAATAAAATATCTATATTAACAAGATTATCAATTAAAAATATTATTATTGCAGTTGCGTATCCTCTAAAATTACTTGTGATTATGACTATAAATTCTAAAAAAATAACTGCACCTTTTTAGTGGAAAGAAAGGTAATTTTATCTCCCATTGCTTTTTTGCTGATGATTTAGTCTTGTTTGGTGCCGCCACCCCGGGTAGGTTAGAGTTATGTGCGAGTGTCTGTAGGACTTCTGCAAAGCTTCAGGACAAGTGGTAAGCTTTGAAAAATTTGTTATCTTGATTTCTAAGAATGTTAGTCTTGAAAGGCGCGCATCATAGGGTCTAAATCTGGTATGCAAACGACTAGGAAGTTTGGTAAATATTTGGGTGTCTTCATTAAGCAGGGTCGAATGGCTAATCAAGAGCAAAATCTTATTCTTTCTAGGGTTAGGGAAAGATTGGCAGGATGGAAGAGAAATTCTCTTTCCATGACTGGTCGGATATGTCTAGTTAAAAGCACGGTTTCTTCAATTCCAATTCATACTATGCAAAGCCAGATTTTGCTCGTTTCTGTATGCAGTAGAATTAATAAGTTGTGTAGAGATTTTGTTTGGGGGCATGATTCGGAAGGTAAAATGTTTCATGATATAGGCTGGGAAAAGTTTTGTTCTCCTAAAGAGAAAAGTGGTCTAGGTTTACGAAGAGTGAGGGAGATGAATCGTGCCTGTTTCGGCAAAGTGGTGTGGAACCTGATTAGTAAACCCACAAGTTTTTGCCAGAGAGTTCTTTTAAATAAGTACTCAAACTTAAGCTCGAATAGGTGTTCTACAAACTGGAAGAACATACAGAAATGCTCTGGGGTGATTGAGCAAAGGGCTCGCTGGATAGTGGGGAATGGTAAGTCTGTAAAATTTTGGCTTGATTAATGGGGAACTTATCTGAATCTTTTATCAAAAGTGACCAAAGATATTCCTCTGGACCTCTTAAACGATAATGTTGTAAATTATTGGAAGCAAGGTGAAGGTTGGTGTTGGGATAGGTTATCTAATTTTCTTCCTACTGATTTTCATGCGATCTTAAGCAGTGTTGTTGTGTTCCCTGATTTTGTAAATTGGCATTGGAACCTAATGGTTCTTATAGTGTCAAGTCGGCTTATAAAATGCTTTCTGAAAATGTTTCGTCCTGTGCTATATCTTAAAAGCAGTCTGAGTTGTGTGGCAGAATTTGGAAGCTGAAAGTTCAGGAGAGAATCAAATTGTTTCTATGAAGGGTGAGTCTTGGTAAGCTCATGACAAATTCCAGGAGATTTGAGCTGGGTTTTACTAGTGACTGTTCATGCCACTTTTGTGGGAAGGAGGAAACGATTATTCATGTGTTAAGGGATTGCATAATTGCTAAAGTCGTATGAGATGAACTGGTTACTTCTGGCAATAAAGTTTCGTTTTATAACTTACCCTTAGATGATTGGTTATTGACATATGTTGGAAGAAACGATCAGTTTCTGATCAGGACAAGCTGAATGTAGTTTTCTCTATTCTATGCTATAAGCTATGGTCTTGGAGAAATTCTAAAGTCTTTGGAGAAGAAAACAAAATGTGGATACAATTCAAATCTGTCACGAAGGCGGTGTTTCAAAACAACAGGGCGTGGATAACGAAGAACCTGATGGAACCTCGACTAGAAGCCCCAAAATTCAATTCACCGGACTACAGGGAAGTACAATCCTGAATCCCACCTAAAATTGATTGTTTGAAATTCAATATTGATGGTGTTTTCTCTTCTTTGTCAGGTCTAGCTGCTGGTGCGGGGATTTGTAGAGACCATGAGGAGAGGTGGATTATCGGCTTTACTGCTGTATTTGGAAAGAAGGATGTCCTTCATTTAGAAGTGATGGCACTCCTATACGCAATCAGAATTGTTAAGCAAAGAGGATTTGGAAGAGTCTTGATATGCAGTGACTCTTCCACAACTGTAGAATTGATCCATAGTTGTCCAGTTTTTCACTACTGTAAACCCATTATTGCTGAGTGTAAGAGCCTTTTGAGTTCCTATATGGTTGTTGATGTGGTGTATACACCTAGAAGCTGCAATACGGCAACAAATGCCTTAGTTAAGTGTAGTTTGGGTAGAGGACCTGAGTTACAGGAGTTATGTGAAGTTCCTGTATGTATTTTACCTCAGTTGGAGAATGACACCAACTCGATTAATCAAGTAATAATTAGAAGGCACTAAGAGCATCCACAGTGGTTGAAAGTTTCTTAACGTCTTTTTAGGGAGCCTGTCTTGGCTACAGGTCACTGTAGCCACTCTGGCTAGATACCTACGCTTCGTTTGTTTTTTTGTTTTTTTTTGTTTTTTGTTTTTTTTAATGAAAGGCTCCCGGCGCTACTCACATTTTTTAAAAGATTTTTTCTTTTTTTATCATAAAAACTTTAAATTGTTGTAACTTTTGATATATAAGTCCAAAATGAAAAAAATTATATCATTGTTCACCTAAATTCAAGCTCTTCAAAACAAGACCAGTCATGGATATATTTTGACAACTTTAAAAAAAAATTTTACATGTATAGTGCACAGAATGTAAAAGAAAACTTGTACAAATGGTCATACAAACCTGTACAAATGTTCACTAAAACATGTACATCCTCACCTCACGTAAAAACATGTACATTAAAAACATACAGAAGGTCACATAAACCTGTACGAATCACTAAATATGTATATTCTTAGATTAAAACCTGTACATATAAGAAATAACACTTGTACAGACAGTCATACAAATATGTACAGATGGCCATACAAACTTGTACAGATGTTCATTAAAAAATATGTACATTCTCACATTTGAACATGTACATCGTCATATTAAAACATGTACATTCTCACATTAAAACATGTACATACATCCTCACATTAAAATATCATGGTATACATGTAAAAATATTTTTTTTGAAAGTTGTCAAAACATATCCATGACTGGTCTTGTTTTGAAGAGCTTGAATTTAGATGAGCAATGATATAATTTTTTCATTTTAGACTTATATATTAAAAGTTACAACAATTTAAATTATTGTTGTTTTAATAAAATTAAAAAAATAAAAGAAAAAAAAATAAAAAACGAAATCGGTGGGGGCTTACCAAAGAAGGGACCATGCCCATGTGTATGTAGTTTGAGCATATGCTCAATACATTTTCAGCCTTTAGATTAGAATTTAGTTTTTAAAACATTAATCCTAACCGTAAATAATTTTACTTATTTAATAATTAATTTTTAAAAATTGAAAAACAAACAAGTAAATATAGAAAACAACTTTTTCCACATAACTCCCATCTCATTGACAGTTTCTACGCTACATCCACTTTCCTCTTTCTTTTGTAAAAAAAAAACTTCCGCCTTCACTACGGTTTCGGTTAAAATATCCATGATGATTTATTTTTTTCTCTAGAAACTAGATCATGCGACACGTTTAATATTTCTTCTTTATTTCTAAAATTACAAATGAACTTTGACATCTATTTATATTTTTATTAATTCCTCATATTTAAGTGAAAAAGTAGATATTTAAGTAATAATAGATTTTTCAAAATGTAGGTGTAGATTTGTTGGATAAAAGAGTAGAATTTAAATTTAATCTTTATTTAGGTGATAGTGTAGATTTTTAAGTAAATTGATAGATTTTCCAAATTGTAGGTGTAGATTGTTTGACAGAAGTGTAGATTTTCATTTTAGGAAAACAATTGATAAAAAATAGTGGATTTTTTTTTTATGCTCTTATATTTATTTTCAAGGAGTCTTATCAACAGAATTTCTAGTTTGTTATTTTTTTAAAAAACAGTTTACTTAAAACTTGGTATTTGTTTATTATTTTACTTTTCAATTCATTACTTCACAAAAAATATATTGCTAGGAAATATTTATTATAATTGATGATTTATTTTTTTCTCTAAAAACTAGATTGTGTAATATTTCTTCTTTATTTCTAAAATGTACACATTCATGATGAAAATGTACACACTCATGTTGAAAAAGTACACATTTGATAATATTGTATATACATTTGAATCAAAATGTACACATTCATGATGAAAATGTACACATTCATGATGAAAATGTACACTCATGTTGAAAAAGTTCACATTTGATAATATAGTATATGCATTTGAATCAAAATGTACACATTCATGACAAAAATGTACACACTCATGTTGAAAAAAGTAAAAGCGTATATGAAATACCCCAAACCTTAATATATTAATGAACTATCTAATTAGGATATAGTAAGGCTAGAATGTGCCTTAGAAACATTAGAAGAAGTGTTAAACAATAATTTACACCAAAACATGCTTTAGGAACAATTAGAGCAAAAGGTGTTTTAAAGAGTATAAATAAATTAGGGAACTACCAATAAGTTCCCAAGAGATTTCAAATGTGAAATACCTCTAAGATTAGTAATACACATTAAGCGGAATTAGCGTTTAAACCGAAAACACACCTTAGAGCACAAAAATGTGCTTTAAAGGAAAATGTGCTTTAAAGGAAAATGTGCTTTAAGCATGCATACATGTAAAGAAAAGGCTAATGAGCCTAAATACCACAAAGAAATAAGGGAACAACAATTAAATGGTCAAAGGAGCCATAGCGTATACACACAAATTAAGTATACAAGTCCACACAAAAACCGGTACTAAACTGACGAAAGTCAAGGAGAAACCACTAAACGACTTGGTTTAAATTGGAATTCACAACATGCTATTTCATGAACAAAGTTTCTAAAGGTTGTAAATATATTAGGGAAACATTTAAACTAGCCAAAACAAGTTGCATAATCAATGTGAACCTGGAAGCACATAAAATGGTGTTTTAAGACATTTTTGGCTATGTAACATACCTAACACATGGTATAAGTCCTTATGAACGAGATTAATACATAAAATGTTACATAAATATAAGGAAAAAAAATCAGATCAAAAGATCCTTAAGGCTTCCGACATGAGGGGTGAGTCACCAAGTCCAAAAATGCTTTAATTTCTACTTTTACAACTACTTAGACTTTCATTAATTTTCAAAGCATCTTGTCCCCTTAGTGAATCATTAATCAGAATCTTACCTGTCAAATGAGAGCTCCCAAGGTCGTATCACATCCTCTCTTTGAAGAAACAACACAAAACAATTCCAATGTTCTTAGTTTTGAGCCTTAAAGAACACCTAGCCTTGTAGAAATCATAACTTTCTCATCCTAACTCCAAATCACAATCTTGATAGCTCGTTGGAATCCTCTTTTCAAGATCTTTACAACCATAGCTCATGAGCCCCCAGATTCTCAGGAAAAACCACAAATAAGTGCCTTTGATTCTCGAGGTAAAACATTGCCTTCTTGAAAACTTCTTGTTCTTTGGTTTTTGTTACAGCCGATTGGCATGGGATACTAACCCCTCTTATTCTTCATCTTGTTGTATAATTTTGGAGCCAATTTCTCTAGCAAATTGTTGTCAAAATTTCTAAGGAAATCAAGCTTAAATATTAAGCTAATGGTTAATATACAAGGTAAATCCTACAACTACTTATTTCAAGGTTCTAATTGTTGATCTATATATGATCTAACATATTCTTCATCTTATTATTTATTGCCAAAATTTTGGTGATTAATATTCAGTTTTTAGCTTATTAAAAGTTAATGTTTATTAAATCTAAGAATAGATTTATATTCCTTGTGATATAAGCTTCAATATAAGCTATCATAATATACAAGAAAAATTCATAAACTATGTTTTATATTATGGCCGAAAATTAAGGGTATTAATTGAGTTAGGAAAAAAATATCTAACTTAGTTAAATTAAAGGAATTAGTATAATTAAGAGTAATATGTAAAATTTAAGAAGTTTTAGTACCTAATGGTGATTACCGAAAATATATGAGGTCAATATGGAATTTTGAGAGTTTAGATGATGGGAAAATAATTGTAGAATTAAGTTTACAATTTATAAAGAGTTTATAAGTATTACTAGAATTTATAAGGTTTTTGATATATTTAAAGTTAATAAAAGATAGTATATGTATACTACAACTTTAGATAATTAAATCTGGTGGTTTAGAGATGTTTAAAATGATTTTTGATGTTCAAAAATCTGTAGGAAAATTAGTTACGAAAATTAGAAATTAATTAGAGTTAAATTGGTTAATAAATGACTTAGGATAAAAGAAAAGACCACAAGGGTAAAATGGTAATTTCCCTGGTCAAACATGGTCAAACTTGGTCAATGACAGTTTGTAAAATGTTTAGAGGAGCTAGGATAAAATTTGTAGCAAAAGATTAGATATTAAAAGGATAAAGGAATAAAAAGTTAAGTTAAATTAACTTTAGGGGTGTTATTGTAAATAATGAAAGTTAGGGGGTTTGACCATAAAAGACTGGTCAAACTTGGGTATATTTTGGTAATTGACCAAAAGTATTAAAGAAATTAATTAAATAAGACTTTGGAAGAAATTAGAAATAAAAATAACAAGTTTAGAACTTATTATGAGTAAAATAGAGATTAAAGAGAAAACTATGGGTAAGTAAGGTAAATAACACATTTTTATGTGTTTAAAAGGTTAAGGAAATTAAATAAAGAATTTAGAAACAAGTTGTAAAAGAAACAGAGTTAAGACGGGTTTAAACGAGACCCGTATATAAATTAAGGTATACGAGGGGTATACCCGTATTTAATAAGTATAGGAGAAATCATTACTTAAGGTATTTTTAATGAAAATACAAGTTATATTGGGAAAAGAAATCAATACGTATGATACGGAGTATCATACGGACGTATACGAAAAGTTTTAGTGTACATGAATAGTACTCGTATACGTGAATAGTATACGTATACATGAATAGTAAATACATATACATGAATAGTAAATACGTATACATGAATAGTAAATACGTATACATGAATAGTAACTACGTATATATGAATAGTCAAATACGAGACGTATATGTGAATAGTAAAATACATATACGTGAATAGTGAAATACGGTGAATAGTAGAATACGAGACCGTATAAATAAATAGTGAAATACGGATGAATAGTGAAAAATACTAAAATCTAATACAAGGTCCGTATAAGTCTAAAGTTGCTAACTGTGCAACTAAATAACTGCTAACGACGTTAGTATGTTAATGAATTAGAATTGAGCTTGGAAACGCTCCTAAATGAACGAACCCGTCTAACGGTATACTATTACACCCGGGTTAACCTAGGAAGAGGTTTAAGTTGACAAGAGAACCAAAT
This sequence comes from Limonium bicolor, assembly GCA_023374045.1. NCBI lineage: Eukaryota > Viridiplantae > Streptophyta > Magnoliopsida > Caryophyllales > Plumbaginaceae > Limonium > Limonium bicolor. Next base: position 74,967,964 of record CM041778.1, on the reverse strand, counting down.
TAGTTCTAAGACACATGATACTAATACTAGTTCTGGTTACAGATCTAGATAGTCAGAGGCATTCGGCGGATTAGGCGAACGTGGGATTAAGAGCTAGCCAATCTCCTGTGTACGGTGTGAGATTCTTGTAGCTTGTTTGCTAACAGGGTCGACCTCGGTTTGTGTGCTATGTGTTTTTGTGATACAACCAAACAGGATTAAGCATAAAACCGATTTATTGTATTGTTATTGTGCGTACATTGTACACTAGCACGATTTGATTCAGAGCTTGTTCATTAACTATGTTTAATAACAATTGTATAAGGTTACAAATATTCCCTATTGTTAGTTGGTTAATACCGAGAGAGGTTTAACTAACCAATCGTCAAAGAGACTTCAGCTAACTGGAACTTGTGGAGAGAGGAATCCGGGACTGACTCCGGTCATGCATGTTTAGGTTAGGAGGTCGGCATCTGTATCAGATCTGTCTTCGGCATATGGCTCGTCTACGACTTGTCGCCTAGGGTCGACAAACAGACCCGACCAGCTCGAGTGAACAGTTCGAGGTGGGAGGCAAATTCAGGAGGCGCGGGAGGGTCAAGCCTACACCCCTCATAACTTAAGAATTAATGTTTATTAACCCAATGGAGATAATAACTCATTGGCTAGGGTTACCTTGACCCGACAAAAATAAACAATTCAGATAGAAAACAATTAGTTCTATTAAGAGAACGGTTGACACTTATAAGGTATGGTCAAACACGAGAACTAGACAATTCTCAGGCCTCAAGAGTTAGCAATCTAACTTACTCATTAATGGGCGTCCATTACGACGTTCGATTTATTTGAGTTGTGAATGTTTCACATAAATGTGTTGTTTGGTATCGTACTTCTTATTATTACTTGTATGAATAAACAATTGCATGAATACGACAAAGTAGTCGTGTGTAACCCTGCTAGCTTGTGGGTTGCACGTTTTCTGAACCGGCCATGTGCTGAGCCCCTTGGGGCCTGTGATTTAAACTTTGCAGGTAGGTACTAGACGAGGACTCAACCTAAGAGTGGGAGCGGGTAGAGTACTTCGGTTGCTTTTACATTTGTTACACGAGTTGTGCATGTACACTCGTTTAGTAATTGATGAGATGTTAGTATGATGTATTAGGATATGAGATACTCGGTATAAGTTGTGATTTATGGATTGTAATGTTTTAGATGCTCGAGTAATTATCCGGTTAGTCAGACCGTGACTTGTAAGAGAATAGGCCTAGTTAGTCACGTGGGTGGCTAACGGCGGTAACACCAATTTAGTAGAACTTTTCCGCTGCGTTGTTAATGTACGAGATGGACTTAGGGCGACGATCATTGTATTTGGAGATGGGGTGTTACAAAAAGTGGTATTAGAGCGTAGTTACGCTCTGTTGACTGGAAAATACTGAGCTTAGGAATTACCGAGTTAGGAACTTTAGACTTTGGGATAAGGGTTGAGTATTAGTGCAAGAGGTGCGATAGTTAGGATTCCCCGATGTGTATCGGATATCTGTAATACCTGACCCGCCCTCCGTGCCCCTGGTTCTAAGATACCGGAAATGAACGCCAGAGAGATGACAAGCTTTCTCTTACTCGGGAAAGCCCGATCTGGCAATTACTTAGCATCATGCAATACGAGAAACACCTCGCTATGCAATAGTCTTTCAAGACTTGAAGGTCCTAATTGGAGCGCAACGTTGAAACAGACGCTACCAGCGGAATCCTACCAATGAGAGAATAATAATTACTGGCAACTTGGGTCGACATGCTACGCAGTCGATATAACCCCGCCATACCAGTAAGAAGAAAAGCACTACGAGTGCAATAAGAGGACAAGAGAAGCGACAGAAACACCGGACAACAGTCCAAGGGAGCAATAACAGTGGGATAATACCGCGCAAGAGCATAGGGACTACCTAAAAGTCAATTATGCAGCGGGTAACTCCGAACTTACACAAAAAAGGGGGTTGCTAAGACCTAACTGCAATAGCCCAGACGACTACGAATGCATATGCAAGTCATACTCCAAGATAGGACTACGACGTAGTACCTAAGGAGAGTCAATACTCGATAACCACGACGAAGGTGTGGAAACGAGAGTGAGAACCAAGGCGAAAGCAAAAGAAAAAGGGTCCCCTCAGAAAGAGGAATACCTTGATAAGTAACTATACTAACAAAAGCAGTCAGGAAGCTGCCTAGATAATCAATTAACCAAAGCCAAAAAGGGCAAAGAAGGAGTCCCATGGACTACCACCTACATGGAGTTTAGGAGAATGTACCATTGCCGACGTACACAGTACCGATAGCCCATCTTGCATGGCGCACTTGCCTTGGCAAGTGCTGCCGCAATGAAGCTATACAGGAAGCCGTGAAGACCAAATGGTAAAAACCACAGGTATGATACATATTAACACCGGATTACAAATCTTTAAGACTGGAGAGCGAAACATTGGAAGGGCCTAACAGCCAGACCATGACAAACTAAATCAATACACCAGTCAGCAGGGAGCTGGACTTGGTCAGGAAACTAAACGACGTGAGCATCAGCAATAGACAACCGACGCTACAGGTAAGAACATCAACCCAAAACCAAGCCTAACCTTGAATGGAAGAACCAAAAAGATTACTCAACAATGTGAGAAGACCGAATGTAAGTAATAACCTACAAGGAAGGTATTACGACATACAATGAAGATGGAGGACATAACAACCTTCAATAAAAACGGGATGAACTCCCAGAATAATACCATTAACAGCACTTGTTAGTGAGGATGTTGATAAACCCCAGAAACAGAATCAGAGAAAACAAATTTAAGCAATGACCTACCTAGGATCAAAGACGTGCAATCACGAAAGAGAGAACCTCAAAAGGACTACACCATAGAGTTGGTATAGTTGAGCAGAAAAAGACCCATAAACGATGGTTAGTATTGCTTGCCTAACTCATTAACACCCAAGTATGATTAGACATTAACGGGTGGCGTAGTCAACGAAGGTTGAGCAAAGGATTGACATGGCAGCACATGATAGCCAGGGAAAATATCCGACTTAGACACCTGAAGGCAGAGGCCTAATGAAAACTAATCCTTAATTGCTAAAAGACGCAAGTCTATGAGAGCGAAGGTGCTGTCACAGACACTGATTAACATCGGATTACCTAAGCGAACTTCCACAGCAGGAAGCGAGATACAACAACTTATTGTTAAAACCAATAGTACATCCAATGATGTGACCTAACATTGACATAGTTCAGAGAACAAGAGAATTACGTGGATAACCTATAGATGATTAAGAATACAACAGTGAACCGAACACCGGCTCACACTTGAGACTAATCAAGCATTAAGGGCCTACGAGCCAAGGATGTTAAATACATCAGAGCTCGAGGCACAGGAAAGCATAAAAGGCTTATCTAGGCCATGAATGAACTACAACTCGTACATACGAGTGGTTATGAAAACCTATACTAAATTGAGGAAGAATTGCCAGGAAAGGGCACCAATGAGAATAGAGAGATGATACAATGACGGAGGTGGAGAACGAACCACTCCTTTTAGGGTGGGGATACCTCTCCTTGTAGTGAGGCCATGAGTGGGAATAAACCCCTCAAAAAGGGCTTTCACTTCTTAGAGATTGAATACTCTCTATTGGAGAATGGGAACCGTAGACCTTGAAATTACCTTAGAACATTCCAGATACACATAAATAATATGGAAGGCTGCAGAGACAGACCTCATATCCAACACCTAGGATTTAGGAATCAGCAATCGTCAGAGATAAACATTGTGAGTGCGCAGAATGGCACGTCAAGTGACCAACGCTCGAAGGAGCTTGTGATTCAACGGATGACTTCTTCAGTAACCGATTAAATTACATGATAAATAACATCATTAAGGATGAAGAGAAATTAGCCTACTTACGAACCAGAGATTGGAGAAGAACACCTTCATATTAAGAGATAACCATTTTACAACACGATACGGCAACCGCCAAACACCAAAATTAGAGAACTTCTAGTTTGTTTACACCATGAAGGGGATTGAATATAAGACAAGATGTTGAAGTAAAACGATTGAAGAATTGTCCCAACAATGGGCAATATAAGACAGCTAAAGCTACTTCGGTAGTAGAGGCCATGAGAATAATACCTGTCAGGTAGATTAAGTTACAGTGTGCAGCAAAGCAACCACTATATATAAGCCACCAAATATTGACACGAAAGCAATCAGATTTACGAATTAAAACCCGATGTAAGTAAGATGATGAAATGGGAGACAGACTGTGCAGTAACGCCAGTAGCCTGGGCCATATGATGAAAGGTTGCACAGGAAGCACTTTGTCCATTCCGTAAGGAGCGGGAAGTGCATTCCTAGTGGATCGACTTGAGAAATAAGATAAGAGGCTCTAAGGAAAGAGACCTCAAATTACTAAGGGATCGAGTCTGTACTAAATACAGAAGGTATACTGTAGTTATGAACCCAGTAGATGGATATTCCTTGATTAAGTTCAAGAAGAACGACATGTGCGTTATTATGGAATGATGAAAGAGGAGATCGACAATAGAATACTTCATAAATTAGCTATAACCAAGCGTGTGACGAACACTACTAGTATACTTAAACGAGATGTGGGACGACCGCACTCCAAATGAGCTTGTGGACCTGATGGACTTATTTATAAGTTAGTCGGGTAAGTGGCAATGTATCAGTAAGGTACCCCATATATGTAAACGAGTAGTGTAAGGAACACGAGAAGTAGTCGACTCCGTACGACAGTTAGAGATGCAAACTCACACCAGAACAACAAGTTACCGTGAACAATGGAGGAGGAAGAACTCAGTTAAACCAATGAGATCAAAAGAGTCAGAGAACTCATTCCAGGAGGAAATAATTAAGAGTTATGAAGTGCGAAAAGCACTGACTAGTAAGTATGAACATTTTATATGTCTCAAGATTTTGGAGGAAACTGTGAAGAGCAATAAACACTGAACAGTAGCTCCAGACAATACAGAAATCTCAGACCGAAGGTCAGTTAGTAGGAAACAAATCATACGCTGAAAGGCGTAATAACAGCATGAACATCAGATCTCCAGAGAACTGGATAGACAAGCTATAACTCATAAAGACCGTGTATAGATAAAGATACCGCACGTCCATTAAGAGACCTTTATTCCTAAATTATAAGAATACAAAAGAGCTGTAAACATATTGAAAAGGTTAGGAAGGGCAAACTAAGCCCCAAGATTATCAGAGTCGCGCAGCAGAAACTAGTGGACCGTATCTTAAAGGTTTGATATACCTAACAAAAGAGAAGAAGGAAGGATATGTCTCACATTTTCCAGTCGAATAAAATATACGACTTATCTATCAAATACTTTGGAGCCTTAGAGACTACACTTGAACCAGTTGTAAGATTGGTATAAACACCAATAAGAATCCTTGATACAGAGACTAAGCCGTTACCATGGTGAAGACCCTCTGACCCAATCATAATGTGAGATAGACTACATGGAACCTAGAATGCTCCATGACACATGAACATCTTGAACCTATGTTCAAGGATGATATAATGTTGATTACGTGGGCGTAATCCATTTTAAGGGGGGTATAGCGTACAATCGCTTAGCCTATATTTCACGTATTGAGTACGTAACCTACAGTGTGCATAGCACAATACAATTAGTTGTGATGTTTGATACGTATGTTATATAAACACATGTATTCATTCTTATGTGGTTGTGGTTATTACGCACAATTAAATGCGAATACCAGATGTATTAGAGGATGACCTCGTTAACTTTGGTGCAAGAATTCAGGAAAAGAGGAGTAGAAACTCCAGGGGAATTAAAATCCCTATGATATGAATTGATATGAGACGAAATATGGTAATGTTATGAGGTATGAATCGGTATGAGACCGATGTAGAACCTGGTAAGAATTAAATTCTCTAAGTAATTGCTGAGAGGTGGATTAAGAATGACTTATGGACTGAGTTCCATAATTTGGAGATGTATTGATTTATGATTATGACTAGAAGGACTAAAAGATATAAAATGCTACATGAACAATTATTTGGATGTTTGAAGTTGACGTGGGAGGTAGAACTTGATCTTGGCCAGATCAAGGAAAACTGAACACAAATTGGGGTGAAAGGATAGTTCAACACTGATGCTGATCACATCAGGGTCGGATGATTCCTGAAACTCCCTACAAGTGGTCACAATTAACCACGTTAAGAGTAGATGCAGTAGCATAAAGTGGAAATGGAGTTGACATGTATTTTTGGTATTACTCGCTCATGAACTCGAGGACATGAAAACCTTTGTCTCCGGACCGGTTACTTGAGGAGTATACAACAGAGAATGTACAAAGAGTATTTTGATTACTAAAGCATGCAAAAGACATGTTGTGTGACAAGTTGGTAATATATATATATATATATATATTATATATATATGGTAGACCTTATGAGTCAGAATGCCTATACAATATTGAGTGATCTATATGATCTTTTAGTGTGAAGTTACCTGTGTGTTCTAAGAGATATAGATACATAGGAACTTTGGGGACAAAGTTCTTTTAAGGGGTAGATTGAAATACCCAAACCTTAATATATTAATGAACTATAATTAGGATATACTAAGGCTAGAATGTGCCTTAGAAACATTAGAAGAAGTGTTAAACAATAATTTACACCAAAACATGCTTTAGGAACAATTAGAGCAAAATGTGTTTTAAAGAGTATAAATAAATTAGGGAACTACCAATAAGTTCCCAAGAGATTTCAAATGTGAAATACCTCTAAGATTAGTAATACACATTAAGCGGAATTAGCGTTTAAACCGAAAACGCACCTTAGAGCACAAAAATGTGCTTTAAAGGAAAATGTGCTTTAAGCATGCATACATGTAAAGAAAAGGCTAATGAGCCTAAATACCACAAAGAAATAAGGGAAAAACAATTAAATGGTCAAAGGATCCATAGCGTATACAAACAAATTAAGTATACAAGTCCACACAAAAACCGGTACTAAACTGACGAAAGTCAAGGAGAAACCACTAAACGACTTGGTTTAAATTGGAATTAGCAACATGCTATTTCATGAACTAAGTTTCTAAAGGTTGTAAATATATTAGGGAAACATTTAAACTAGCCAAAACAAGTTGCATAACCAATGTGAACCTGGAAGCACATAAAATGGTGTTTTAAGATATTTTTGGCTATGTAACATACCTAACACATGGTATAAGTCCTTATGAACGAGATTAATACATAAAATGTTACATAAATATAAGGAAAAAAATCAGATCAAAAGAGCCTTAAGGCTGCCGACATGAGGGGTGAGTCACCAAGTCCAAAAATGCTTTAATTTTCTACTTAGACTTTCATTAATTGCCAAAGCATCTTGTCCCCTTAGTGAATCATTAATCAGACTCTTACCTGTCAAATGAGAGCTCCCAAGGTCGTAGCCCATCCTCTCTTTGAAGAACCAACACAAAACAATTCCAATGTTCTTAGTTTTGAGCCTTAAAGAACACCTTGCCTTGTAGAAATCATAACTTTCTCGTCCTAACTTCAAATCACAAGCTTGATAGCTCGTTGGAATCCTCTTTTCAAGAGATTTACAACCATAGCTCATGAGCCCCCAGATTCTCAGGAAAAACCACAAATAAGTGCCTTTGATTCTCGAGGTAAAACATTGCCTTCTTGAAAACTTCTTGTTCTTTGGTTTTTGTTACAGCCGATTGGCATGGGATACTAACCCCTCTTATTCTTCATCTTGTTGTATAATTTTGGAGCCAATTTCTCTAGCAAATTGCTGTCAAAGTTTCTAAGGAAATCAAGCTTAAATATTAAGCTAATGGTTAATATACAAGGTAAATCCTACAACTACCTATTTCAAGGTTCTAATTGTTGATCTATATATGATCTAACATATTCTTCATCTTATTATTTATTGCCAAAATTTTGGTGATTAATATTCAGTTTTTAGCTTATTAAAAGTTAATGTTTATTAAATCTAAGAATAGATTTATATTCCTTGTGATATAAGCTTCAATATAAGCTATCATAATATACAATAAAAATTCATAAACTATGTTTTATATTATGGCCGAAAATTAAGGGTATTAATTGAGTTAGGAAAAAAATATCTAACTTAGTTAAATTAAAGGAATTAGTATAATTAAGAGTAATATGTAAAATTTAAGAAGTTTTAGTACCTAATGGTGATTACCGAAAATATATGAGGTCAATATGGAATTTTGAGAGTTTAGATGATGGGAAAATAATTGTAGAATTAAGTTTACAATTTATAAAGAGTTTATCAGTATTATAATTTATAAGGTTTTTGATATTTAAGTTAATAAAGATAGTATATGTATACTACAACTTTAGATAATTAAATCTGGTGGTTTAGAGATGTTTAAAATGATTTTTGATGTTCAAAAATCTGTAGGAAAATTAGTTACGAAAATTAGAAATTAATTAGAGTTAAATTGGTTAATAAATGACTTAGGATAAAAGAAAAGACCACAAGGGTAAAATGGTAATTTCCCTGGTCAAACATGGTCAAACTTGGTCAATGACAGTTTGTAAAATGTTTAGAGGAGCTAGGATAAAATTTGTAGCAAAAGATTAGATATTAAAAGGATAAAGGAATAAAAAGTTAAGTTAAATTAACTTTAGGGGTGTTATTGTAAATAATGGAAAGTTAGGGGGTTTGACCATAAAAGACTGGTCAAACTTGGGTATATTTTGGTAATTGACCAAAAGTATTAAAGAAATTAATTAAATAAGACTTTGGAAGAAATTAGAAATAAAAATAACAAGTTTAGAACTTATTATGAGTAAAATAGAGATTAAAGAGAAAACTATGGGTAAGTAAGGTAAATAACACATTTTTATGTGTTTAAAAGGTTAAGGAAATTAAATAAAGAATTTAGAAACAAGTTGTAAAAGAAACAGAGTTAAGACGGGTTTAAACGAGACCCGTATATAAATTAAGGTATACGAGGGGTATACCCGTATTTAATAAGTATAGGAGAAATCATTACTTAAGGTATTTTTAATGAAAATACAAGTTATATTGGGAAAAGAAATCAATACGTATGATACGGAGTATCATACGGACGTATACGAAAAGTTTTAGTGTACATGAATAGTACTCGTATACGTGAATAGTATACGTATACATGAATAGTAAATACATATACATGAATAGTAAATACATATACATGAATAGTAAATACGTATACATGAATAGTAACTACGTATATATGAATAGTCAAATACGAGACGTATATGTGAATAGTAAAATACGTATACGTGAATAGTGAAATACGGTGAATAGTAGAATACGAGACCGTATAAATGAATAGTGAAATACGGATGAATAGTGAAAAATACTAAAATCTAATACAAGGTCCGTATAAGTCTAAAGTTGCTAACTGTGCAACTAAATAACTGCTAACGACGTTAGTATGTTAATGAATTAGAATTGAGCTTGGAAACACTTCTAAATGAACGAACCCGTTTAACGGTATACTATTATACCCGGGTTAACCTAGGAAGAGGTTTAAGTTGACAAGAGAACCAAATTAGTTCTAAGACACAGGATACTAATACTAGTTCTGGTTACAGATCTAGATAGTCAGAGGCGTTCGGCGGATTAGGCGAACGTGGGATTAAGAGCTAGCCAATCTCCGGTGTACGGTATGAGATTCTTGTAGCTTGTTTGCTAAGGGGTCTACCTCGGTTTGTGTGCTATGTGTTTTTGTGATACGACCAAACAGGATTAAGCATAAAACCGATTTATTGTATTGTTATTGTGCGTACATTGCACACTAACACGATTTGATTCAGAGCTTGTTCATTAACTATGTTTAATAACAATTGTATAAGGTTACAAATATTCCCTATTGTTAGTTGGTTAATACCGAGAGAGGTTTAACTAACCAATCGTCAAAGAGACTTCAGCTAACTGGAACTTGTGGAGAGAGGAATCCGGGACTGACTCCGGTCATGCATGTTTAGGTTAGGAGGTCGGCATCTGTATCAGATCTGTCTTCCGCATATGGCTCGTCTACGACTTGTCGCCTAGGGTCGACAAACAGACCCGACCAGCTCGAGTGAACAGTTCGAGGTGGGAGGCAAATTCAGGAGGCGCGGGAGGGTCAAGCCTACACCCCTCATAACTTAAGAATTAATGTTTATTAACCCAATGGAGCTAATAACTCATTGGCTAGGGTTACCTTGACCCGACACAAATAAACAATCCAGTTAGAGAACAACCAGTTCTATTAAGAGAACGGTTGACACTTATAAGGTATGGTCAAACACGAGAACTAAACAATTCTCAGGCCTCAGGAGTTAGCAATCTAACTTACTCATTAATGGGCGTCCATTATGACGTTCGATTTATTTGAGCTGTGAATGTTTCACATAAATGTGTTGTTTGTTATCGTACTTCTTATTATTACTTGTATGAATAAACAATTGCATGAATACCACAAAGTAGTCGTGTGTAACCCTGCTAGCTTGTGGGTTGCACGTTTTCTGTACCAGCCATGTGCTGAGCCCCTTGGGGCCTGTGATTTAAACTTTGCAGGTAGGTACCAGACGAGGACTCAACCTAAGAGTGGGAGCGGGTAGAGTACTTCGGGTTGCTTTTACATTTGTTACACGAGTTGTGCATGTACACTCGTTTAGTAATTGATGAGATGTTAGTATGATGTATTAGGATATGAGATACTCGGTATAAGTTGTGATTTATGGATTGTAATGTTTTAGATGCTCGAGTAATTATCCGGTTAGTCAGACCGTGACTTGTAAGAGAATAGGCCTAGTTAGTCACGTGGGTGGCTAACGACGGTAACACCAATTTAGTAGAACTTTTCCGCTGCGTTGTTAATGTACGAGATGGACTTAGGGCGACGATCATTGTATTTGGAGATGAGGTGTTACAGTAGATATATAAATAAAATGATAAATGTTTCAAAATGTAGTTGTATATTTGTTTGATGATAGTGTAGATTTTAAATTTTGACAATACAATTTATAAAATGAAAAAAATCGGTTTATTTTTGTCTGATCTTAATGTTATGTTAATAATAAATAAATTATAACACTTTTCTTACATTTATTTTCAAGAAGAATTTTTAATTTGTTATGTTTAAATAATTTTTTTTACTGAAAACTTGGATTTTTTTCAAATCACAATTCCATTTCAATTTCAATAATTTTTTTTTACCTCAAATCATGGGAATATTGATTTTGAGGATGTTTTTTTTTCTTTATTTATAAAATTACAAATTAAATTGGATATCTATCACCATCTATTTCAATAAAAAAAAATTACATCGTGGGATGGTGGGGAGTGTTATTTTTCTTTATTTAATTATAAATTAGTTATGACTTATGTACCCTTATAATAAATATTAGAATTTAGACCATCCATTTGTTTTTTAAAAATTCAATGGCCATGATTTAGTTGAGCATCATGCTCAAAAATAATTTTGAGCACCTTCCCCTCGTTGGGGGGCTTACGCCCGTAGTCACTTTGTTTGTTTCTATTTTCAATTCTACCCCACTATATTTCATTAATTACAAAATTACCCTACTATAAAATATATTTTTTATTTTAATTTGACTAAAATCTCCTTGGATGTAGCAAAAATAGCTATATCCACATGTAGCTAAGAATTTGGTTTTTTAGGTGTCATATCAATAAAATATATTATTTTATTTTATAAGGAACTCTAATCTCTATAATGGTAGAGTTCCTTAACATTCTCTCTCCTCTCATTTATAATTTTTACTTTAGGAAGATATTAACACTTTTATTTATTTATGTTGATGTTCCACTATTATTATTGTGGATGCCCTCACCTCACCCTTTACGACAAAAAAACTTAGTTTTGGAAAATATACTGTTATTTAATTAGTACATATACGCGTCGCTTTGTTTGGTTCTTTCTCCTTCTGTTAATTTATTCGTCGAGTTGTTCAAAAAAGGAAAACCAGCTTAAAAAAAAAGAATGTTACAAATAGGAAGTAAAAATCCTTCCAGCAAATCTGCTCCATCGAGAATCGTTTGCCCTTGTGCTGTCGTCCAGATCGCATTCGTCCCCTCCGTGTTCGTGTTCTCAACCATTGATCTCTCCATTAGCTTTTGCATAAAAGAGCTGCTTTCTTTCCCAAATGCTTTTGTGGGGTCGACGAAGAGCGATCGAGAGAAAAATGGAGTAAACGTTGGTTCACTTCTGCACGGAAACCAGCATCTTCTGTTTTTAATCCGTGTTCGGCGCTTATTTTCTTTCAACAGCACCCTCCCCCCTCTCTCGCTCACAGTTCCAAGCTTCCAATTTCTTCGCCGTCCTTTCCCCGCCTCTTTTCTCGTTCACTCTCTGTTTGGTGTATTGTTGCGTCTCTCTCTGTTTCCCTCTCTCGCTCTCTTGCCGCATTTCCGACGTCGCTTTTACCTCGAACTGCTAAGATCTCTGAAATCATCGACGATTTCTACTCCTCCTTAGTAAGGTGTTTAAGTCTCTGGTTTCTTCATCATTAAGATTTCCGCTTCTTCTGCTTCTGCTTCTATGCGTCTCTTTAAGAAATACGGATCCGATCGGGTTCACCGTTTCTTGGATTTGCTTCTCCAACTGAAGAAATCTTTTGCTGTACTGGATTAACTCGTTTGAACTGCTAGGTCCATTATTATGCTGTATGTTTATCATCATATTATGGTTATTTAGTTGGCGCGACAGCTCTCGCAGGACCGTAACAATCCATTACTGGAATCGTTCTAAATTGCTAATTTGTCGCCGCGCCTGGTTTCTAGGAGTAGGGATAGATGAGAAAAGAATATTGCAGCATCTTTAGTAGGAACACGGTTTGATGTCTAATTTCAACCCAGTGATCTGCTGGATTGATGGAATATGTTTATGCATAATCTTACTCTCGCCTCACTAGGAGCGTCTCGGAAATGTTGTCATATACCCACTTTTCGTCTCTTAAATATCTGTATTTGCTGTCGTTGCTGTCCCTTTATTGCTTTTCCATGAGGGCATCAGATAGGTTTCGGCGTTGGGTGTGACTGGTATGTGGAAATGGCTGCTTCTTTTTTAGATATGCTAACCAAGAGCATGGTGTGCTTATAGTTAATACTCCCTCCTATTCTAAATATAAGTCGTTTAGGCTTTAGAATTATGTTCAAATTATAAGTCGTTTTAGACTTTTTGTACTATCTTTCTACTTTTACCCTTTCTACTTTTTTAATTATCATTATCATTGCACTCTACTTTTTATCTACCAATAAAGTATACTTACTTTTTATTCTCCCATATAAAAAGTAAGGGTATACTAGTCTTTTTAAACTCTTTCTTAAAAATTGTGAAAAAGTCTAGAATGACTTATAATTAGAATAGGAGGGAGTACTTTTTTGTTGTAATTGTGCTTTATGCAATTATGTTTAGCCAACCAAAACATAAGAAAACATTAAGAAACTTGCTTTGTGTTATATATAACAGAATAGTCATGTTAAGTTGGCTTGTGCACTTGGGTGTCTTTCAACTTTGATGTGTTTATATTATTTGAATAGATAATGGTTTTCTACGTACAGCGTTCTCATGTTTACAGTCTTTTCCTTATTGTGGGGAGTAGCAGGTCAGCCTTAGACATTAGGAGGCGGGCGAGAAAGGTGGAAGAGAAGAGACGGGAGAAAAATGGGGTATATTGGAGCTCATGGGGTTGCGGCTCTGCATAAATACAAATACAGTGGAGTGGATCATTCTATTGTCTCAAAATATGTGCTGCAACCCTTTTGGAGGCGATTTGTTAACTTCTTCCCTCTCTGGATGCCGTAAGTTCTTGCCACCCTACCATTTATTTGCTAATATTAGTTTCATTCAGAACGTCATGCATTTCATATCTCGATATAGAGGGTCCTGGACTCTACTGAATACCATGTTCTGATTCTTAATCAGCTAAAAGTTGTTATGTTCATTCTGTTTTCTTGTTAACTTCTTTTCGAAACTCCAATTTGCTTACAATAGCTTCAGTTTTGGTTTGCTTGAAGCATAAAAGTAGTTTTTGTTCTTATATAACTGGGTTAGAATTAATCTACAGTGAACGTTCTAACTATTTTCTTACTTGTTTGTGTTTGTACATATGGTGCTTTTTTGGACACTTCTTCAGTCCAAACATGGTAAGTGTTCGAAGAACTGTTGTGTTATGGACTTTCATTTTGGCTTCGATGATTCTTGTATTGTTAACTGCTTCTTTTAACCATGCTCTTCCTACAGATTACACTTATTGGAACCATGTTTCTGGTGGGATCAGCCTTGCTTGGATATGTATGTGAATTCCTATCTTATGATGCTATTAGCACTTGTTCATGTTCTACCATTTTGTATTTACTCTCAAGCTCCACGATTCCTCAGAAATATTACTTTGCTAATGATTCATGAGGTGTATGTGGTCCATGACTCGTACTACTACGGTGTCAACCTTCCGAACATTTTAGCTATCAGTCTCCATCTCATTTCTAACAGCCAAGTCATCAATCAGCAAACCGGTGATTATGAATTGCGCCTGGCTGAAGCAATCAATTTGAAATTTTTGGTCAACTTAGCCGTCATCTTTCACTTTGTGGGTTATCTTTTTCTGATGTGTATTATATTTAAGACAGAGGGGGTTCCATATTGGAACCTTCCAAGCGTGGCCTGTGACAGTTACAATGATAATTGGTTGTAGAAGCAGAAAGCTTTTCATGAAACCCAATGTGATATATGATCGTATGCTTCATGGTCACCAAGTAACACATTTACTTTAGCTGCTATGTGGATGTGTTTATAATGCTGTTAGACTGCTTATCTCTTGGATTAATGAGGATATCATCTCTGCAGTAACTTAACAATATATCTATATATCTTGGTATTCCAGGTATATTCTCCTCAGCTTGATACACCTCCCCCAAGATGGGTTCACATTGCCCATGGAGTGTTGCTTTTTCTTTATCAGGTTTCAGCATCTTTCTCTCTTGAAGTATTTTTGTCTGCTTTTTTTTGGGCAACCAGTAGACTTTGTTTCTTGCTCTCAAGGAGTTTGTTTGAACCTTTCATTTAAGCTAACCAAAGTTTTACTTTTCGGTATCTACATTTCGCATGTATGTGACTTTTCATCTTCTTTCTTATTAAATTAGTCCTTACATAGTACATCTGGTCTGTCATAGGGTTTATGGTGTTTGGATGTACGTGGTCTTCCCACTGGTAGACAAGTGGCTAGTTCAAAAGGACTATTTTTCTGTCCTTCATATTTGATGAAAACTTTCATAACCTTCAGAGAGAAAGATATTTCTAAAGATAAGGGTTAAACTGTATCAAGGCAAGTATGTGTCACTTTAGTCTCTGTGCTTGAGCATTTTCTTCCTGTGCAGCATCTTACTACAAGCTAAAACATACACAAATCTATTATTGGAGCTAAGTTATAGTGTATACTTGTCTTGTTTGTTTTAGTCTTGCTAAAATCTGGATGCCATTGTTCACATGAAGTCCATCTTCTTGAAACAATGTGTCATTAAAGCTGACCCTTTTAGGAACATGGGCCTAACTTTTTTTTGCCGCTTATCTACGGACGTTTAACGTATGCAACAAGATATGATATGATCTGGGAGAGGATCTTCAGCGTTGCTTTACTCTAAGGATCAATGGATAACGCCTCCGATTTTCAAGTCACTTGCTTGGTGTTCTCCTGATTGTATTGCCTTGATTATTGTTTGGAATTGGTACAGAATGAACCAGAAAGGTGAATTGTGCATGAGAGCAATGAGGTCTTGGTGGGGGAGACTGTTATATAAAGGGGTTTACTTGGCTTTCTTATTATTTGGGATGCTTGTGATGTAGAGAATCTACTTTCTTGTCTATATTTTACATCTGAAGGATTTTCGCCAGCTATAACTAATAAACTGTATAGACTGGATACTGCAATGTCTTTTCTTCATTGTTGACGGTATTGTATTGGTGTTATATAACCCAAAGTTCCTTCTCTATATTTGCTAGACCTTCGATGCTGTGGATGGGAAACAGGCAAGAAGGACAAATTCTTCAAGTCCACTAGGGGAACTGTTTGACCATGGTAAATATATTATCTTTCTTATTCATGGTCCATTGTCCTCTTATTGTTGCCTTGGCCTAAAATTTTAGAAGATCATCCCCTCAAGGCCTGTCCTGACCGTCTTAGAATAGTCTGGTAAACGTCATTGTACTCTGTATTGTGTTCGATCATCTGAGCTTTGACAGTGTAGTAACTAAGCATTTGCTCTACCACGATGTTATGGGCTAGATAGTTCTGTTCTTTTTGTTGCCTTTGTTGGGAGAGTATATGATTGAAGGTTGTTATCTTCATTGCAATAAGTTGGGGTCACTGCTGAGAAACCTCTTCTTGTCGTAGAATTTAGTTGTCTGTAACTCACCCAAGGCAGTTTATGTCAGCACCAACATGCTTTATTTTAGTGTTGTTTGCGCAGCACTCCTTTTTTTTTTTTAATACTGGTATACTTGAACTTATTCTGCACCCACTGTGGATATGCTTTTTTTTTGAAATAACACTGTTCAGATTTTGCCTTTGTTTGGTTTGCCTATTATTGGCTTTAAAGCTCCAATGGATGCACTTCATTTTCCTGGAGTGCTGAATGTGAAGTATATTGGTTTGTTTTTGATATAATTGCAGGTTGTGATGCTCTTGCTTGTGCGGTATGTATATGTATTTGCTTTCCATTCATCCACTATGGTTTGTAAATCAACTGTTGTTCATTTTATTGTCTGATGAATTCAGTTTGAAGCATTGGCCTTTTCAAGCACTGCTATGTGTGGAAGAAATTCATTTTGGTTTTGGGTGGTTGCTGCCATTCCATTCTATTGTGCAACGTGGGAATAGTAAGTGGTCTAAAAGCTTCTAACTTATCTTAGGTTATGTGCTAAATCTTTGTTGATGAAAAGCCATGGGGAACATTTTTTTTTGTCGCAGATGTGAAATGTAACTTTTTGGACAAGGTCATACCTTTGAATTGATTGCATTTGCATGTGACGGTCATGCTTCTTGAATGTAACTTATTCTATGCTTCTTGTAGAGGGATCCTCCTTCATTGAGTAATATCCTTTTGTAGTTTTATCTCTTGGTAAAGTGACGGTCATGATCGTTTGCTAGTGTGCCAGTCCATTGGGCTTGCTAGTTTAACCGGGATTATTCCTACTGATGTTGACAGCTTCTTCACCCATACTTTGATTCTACCGGTTGTCAATGGGCCTACAGAAGGCCTCATGCTGATTTACCTGGCTCACTTTTTCACAGCTATAGTTGGTATGTCTCAGCAATCCTTAT
This sequence comes from Limonium bicolor, assembly GCA_023374045.1. Classification (NCBI taxonomy): domain Eukaryota; kingdom Viridiplantae; phylum Streptophyta; class Magnoliopsida; order Caryophyllales; family Plumbaginaceae; genus Limonium; species Limonium bicolor. The sequence goes on along the minus strand of CM041778.1, from coordinate 74,950,583 downwards.
CTATCCACTCTTCAGTCGATTATGCATGTGTATGACTGCTTTTAGACAGCAGCAATGGTGGTTCTCATTGGATTAACTTCAAGGCCCCTTTAGAAATGGGCCCTTTCCAGAAAACAAATTGTTTAAAGTAGACTATGATGAAATCTAGTAGACAGCCAGTTGGCGGCTTAGACCAAGAGAAATCAATCTTGTAATGCCCAATGACCTCAGATACATATTCATGCCATGTTATCATTTTCTATCAAGAGAAATCGATGTTGTAAGGTCTAATGGCCTCGAATACATATTCATGCCATGTGACTATTATCTATCGTGTATTGTAGTAACTAGTTGAGAGTTTAGTTGGGAGGATGCTATCTATTAGCTATTTTTTGCTTTAGTTGTGGCCTAAGCAAAAGCTGTCATGCTATTAGGATATTACCTAACTTGTTGCAAACTATGTAGATAATAATGATGCCTGCCCTCTCTTTTCAGGTGCTGAGTGGTGGGCACAACCATATGGAGAATCTCTGCCCTTCCTAAACTGGGTTCCATATCTTAGTGGTAAGATTGCTCTATGATCATTAGTACACTGTGAAGGAAGCCCATCATTGCTGATATTGACTTGAGATATATTGAGAAGTGGTTTCTGAATCTGATACACAATCATTTCTCAAATGACCATTTGGTGGTTGACATGATTTTTTTCTGGTTGTACTTGTATCCTTTTTCTACTAAGCATATGATATTTGTTGTCATATGTAAATTTGGTCATTTATTTATTTATTTATTTTTCTGTAAACATACTGGGACTCCATATATCTCTGTGTATGCTAATAGTGTTCTCTTGCCCTTCATCTGCAGGAATTCCTTCATCTCAAGCCGTTCTATATCTGATGGCTGCTTTTGGAGTCATACCAACTGTTGCATTCAAGTTAGTTGCTCCTATATATTAAACCAAGTTGTTCTGTCCTTCCCGGGCTTCTGACTTGTCCTTATATTCTTAAATAGTAGGCTAGTTAGAGTTAAAGTGAATTGATGATTCTGACCCCCCTGTATAAACTAAAAGTGGCTAGGATCATAGGAGCATTGAGATGGTGATCTGGCCTAGTGGCTCAATGTGGCAATATTTCATGACGGCTGTTGCTTTTGATCAGGATCCTAATCTTGCCACTATAAATTTGGGCGTCTTTGTTCACTTCAATCCCCATTGATTCTAGTTTCTATAGTTGGGCTTTCAGCATGCCACAGGAGCTTTGTTTTTAACACTCTTGTTTGTTCTCACTGCAGTATACACAATGTATATAAAGTAGTGCACTCAAGGAAAGGCAGCATGATTCAGGCTTTGGCTATGGTAATTTCATTGTATTACTTTCAGTGTAGATCTTCTATCATTGGTTTATTCATATTTTAACAAAGCTTCTGTGCTGATCTGATGTTCAGCTTTACCCGTTTGCTGTTTTGCTTGGAGGGATTCTTACATGGTAATCAATCTGAAAGGTCATGTTGCTATGCATTTGATATGTTTTCAATGCCTATTAGCATTTGGTAACACAACTTTTTGCAGGAACTATCTGTCTCCTGTTGATTTAATTCGACTCTACCCTCACCTAATCATAATTGGATCTGGACTTGCGTTTGGTTTCCTTGTGGTAGGTGACTTCGCTTCATTATGTAATGCCTTTTCATTCTTCTTTTTGACAATAATTTACCGACAGCCCCTTAAACTGCAAGCATTGGTCAACTATATAACCAATCTTTCTGATATAGCTGTTCTCAGTTTGGTGATTTAAATGTATCAATAAGCAATATATTGAATTGCTGATTTGCAGGGACGGATGATTCTTTCTCACCTGTGTGACGAGCCAAAGGGGCTAAAAACTGGCATGTGCATGGTATAATCTGTAGCTTGGACCTGAGTTGCCTTGACGGCTTTTATATAATCTTCCTTGCTTAGTCATGTTTACTGTTGAATTCTGGGTCTTTTGCTTGCATTTGTATTTGATTCTTATTGTGGGCCTATTTTTTCTTTTTTTAGAAAAGAAGGTAAGTAAAATAATCAGCAAAAGGTCATAAAACTTAACAAAACCAACCTGATCCAAGAACATTTCATTTAATTGAAACTATACCTCTATTGTTCTATTCATACGGGTACTGGACAGTCTTATTTTACTTCATCTAGTGATCAACCCTGCTCTAACCGTGCTGAGACAAAGTAATGCATCAGGGGCAATATTACCATATAATGCTTCATTCTTACCCTGCCAAATTAAAAATACACAAGCTGAAACAACCGAGCTTCTCAACTTAAAATCAGTATTATGCTTACCCCCAAAACACAGTCTGGAAAACAATTTCAAAGGAGCAGTCATGTAAAGAAATTATCTCTGGAATCTGAACAGTTACAGAACTCATTTAGTATCCAAGGAAACATTCCAAATGGCAACTCCCCTTTGATGCAAGCTTATTATGACTTTTTAACCACCAAACAGTGTTGTTTCTGGCCTACTTTGCCTCTTCAGTTCTCTCGTTTTCAGTGCACTTGTATAGTATCATGAGGGCCCTGACTGGGGCCAATTAGTAGCAGCATTTTGTGTGGGGAAGCTATGTAACAGTTGGGGCCTGTGTTTTTCACTCCGTTCTTGGCAGCCTCTGCGATTTTGGAGATGTTGCCAAAACAACCTTCTGGCAGCTGTGGAAACTGTTAGCAGCTAGTGGCTACAAAACAGCTGACCGCTTTCACTCCCTACTCTTTTTCTAACTAAATCTGTTTCTTGAAAGAATTAGGATATTTGGAGGTTTGACTTTGAGTATGGTAAAGAAACTTGGGTTTAGTTGATGAGGACCAAATGATTAAAGCTGAAGATAAGGATACTTACATTGTTTCATAGGGTTTCTGGTTTGTTTATTATGACAAATGCAGAATTCCATAATAGGATATATTCTCTTTTACACTTAAAACTGGGATGTAACTTTTTCAACGATATGTCTTTTTATGATTTGATTGTTTAGCTACTAATTACTCTCTTTTTAATATCAACAGTCACTTTTGTATCTTCCCTTTGCCATTGCAAATGCTCTGACTGCCAGACTGAATGATGGGTTCGTGGTTCAAAAAGATTATGAATTTTGCTTCATATTCATTGTCAACTCGCTTGTAAATGCCCATCATCTTGATTACTTGATCCGTCTCTTGTGTCTGCAGTGTGCCTCTGGTGGATGAGTTTATAGTGCTCCTTGGTTACTGTGCGTTTACAGGTTCATATACCTCCTTCTCCTGCTGCTGAGTTGTGATTTATGAAATTCTTTCTTTTTTGTCATGACATTGCAGTAACTAAATAACATCATGATCTTTTGCTTACGTTCATATGATTGTACCCAATCTTTATATAGTTCTTTGACTGATATACAATCGATTGTGCTTGGACAGTTGCACTATACATGCACTTCGCAACTTCTGTCATTCATGAGTTAACTGCCGCGCTTGGAATATACTGCTTCAGGTGGGAATCAATTCCTTCTTTCTGCATTTCACCTTATTACTCGTCTTGGATCAAAAGATTCGTGCATTGTAGGAATGAAGTTTAATTAGTGCTAACTTTTAGCAAGAAACCTCACTCGTATTGTTGTAGTAGGCTCTGAGTCTGCTTGGCAATGTGATTTCTGGAAAAAAAAACTAGTCTCTTGATTAGACTTTTGGTTTGCTCAACAGGATAACCCGGAAAGAAGCTTGAGTATTACCCAGGTAAATGGCTTCGGTTTCTATTCTACTTAAGTGATGTGCTGTTGGTTTTGCTGCTGAGTGTGTCGTTAGAGTGCTTGTTTGTAGTTTGGTGGTTTTGAAGTGTGCTTTCAGAGTCTGCTAAAGCTAGTTATAATTATGTGTGTTGTTGAGTGTACTGAATAAGTAGGCCTGAAATGAGCCTACACATCCTTTGATTTCGACTGTTTGCTGAACGTTGGATTGTGTTATTCATAATGTCATATATTGACAAGTAATTAATCCCTGATGGTGCCCGCAGCAGGAAATGATTGAATGGCTTTGAAGCAATTCATTGACACGTTAGCTACCTTGCTTCGTCAAGATTTTGGTTTTACGGATCGTAGTATGTTTTCATATCAACTCATCCCAATTAACTGGAGTTAAGGATATAGTGACGCCATTTGATGGCTTTTTGTACCAACTTATAGAATATTTCGGCGAGATCGTGGTTCAGTTTACTACCACTCCGTGTAATTTCTCCTTGTCATTAGTTTGCTCTGAAATGTTGCGGAAAAAGACGTGTGGGACGACGACTGAAGAGGGCTAAGAGGAGCTCGAGTTGCCTCTGTTAAATTATTTTCTAAACCTGGTTATGGTTGGGTATTACTCGCAACATCGCTTTGTATCATTATCTTATCTTTCTGGTCATTTTTTTAGTAAAACTGCTCAAATTGTTGTTGATGACCCAAATTTTAAAATGTATTTCTCCTCTTATTATTACACCGGCAAGCACAAAAATATTGCTTATTTATTGTAAGTTTATGTAATATTCTTTAGTACCCACAGTTGTGATATTGTTCGCTCTTGTTATTGGGGTTTTCTAGCATCAAAATGTGTCGCAACAAAGTGATCCAACCAAATAAGTAGTGGTTTGTTAAAATTGTATAACATCTTCAAGTACTTATTGTTGTGATATTGTCTCCTCTGGCATGCAGGTTGCGTAGTTTTGTTCTGGCACGTAGGTTGTACGGTTTTATTTCCGGGATTTTCTATTCTCAAAACACATTACAACAAGGAGAGATATCTACACTCGTATAAGGAATGGTTGGTTCTCCAATCGATGTGGGAGATAACCCTTGTTGGGTGTCACCTCTTGGGAGCTCAGTGTCCTCGCGGGCGTCAATACACCGATTTGGGTCTAGCTCTATTATCCTATATCCCACGGTTATAATATTGTCTACTGACGGTTTTGTTCCTGGGGTTATCTAATCCAAAATACGTTACAAGAGAAGCTGAATCCCACCCTATAATGAATTAATCGATGTGGGAGGTAACTCTCACCGGATGTTATATTCTATTTTGGGTTCCTGTAAAATATGTCTATTTTAGCATGATTCTTTTGCTTCAGAAATTGCCCGTGTTGAATGGGACGTCATGAAGGGTTAACTCGTAAACTTTTTGTACCAAAATATTCATTTGAAGGATGTGATTCATGGATAATTTCGTCGCAAGAGGAGGAAATAGGTACTTTGGTCTGGTTCGCATCGCCAGCATTCCTACCATATCATATGACGTGACAGTTTCGTAGGATGGTGATCGGGCAAAACCTTAACAGTTTTTCGAACTATTTTTTTTTATGAAGGTAACATTTTAACTACATTTTAATCTAATTACGGCAAATAACGGGTGGTTAAGATCTTTTTAGTATTATCTGACTTAATTCCATTTTATTTTCTTTTTATCTAATAATCATCTTGGACAAATGATAATTATGTTTTTTTAGTGACGACTAATATATATTGTTGATATAAAAAAAAATGTATTATACAGTCTAGAAAATTTGTACTGTAATATGTTTGTATTGATAGTATTGAAAATATTTTTAAAAAATAATACTGCTTCCGTCCATAAATATTAATCATCTAGATACATGAGTAATAATACTAGTTGAGATATATTCAACTAGATAACTAATAATTTAGAACCGATGAGTATTTATTAAACTTTTTATACGTGTATATAGGTCAGAACAATGTTTTTATTTAATTCTATTCCAACTTTCAAGCGTCACCGAATTTAAATAAAATCTAAAACAAAAAATGGCATTAATTTTGTAAAGGAGGTAGGAAAACACAACTTTTGAGCCAGCTTTCTTCACTCACTCGTTTAGGTCACTCCACTCCCTCCTCTTTCCTATTAGGGCATCCACAAAAGGGTTTTTAACAGATTCCTAGGTGTCATGTCACCAGAAAATATTTTTTTATTGTATGAGCAACTCAATTAATTTATTTATCCCTACAATAAGGGAGTTTCTTAACCTCCTCACTCCTCCCACTATTTTGTTTAATGTATTAATATTAAATGAGATTTAGTTGAGATGAGAATAGTACAACTATTTTGGAAATCAGTAAATATTTTTATAATGAATGTATCAAACAATAAAGAAAACAACCAATGGATTTATTTTTCCGTATGTTGCTTAAATAAAGAACGATGGTAGAGAAATGATGTGGATTCCACACCACTACAGATCTTTTTTTAATTTCTTACTGACAAATATGGGTGGAATCCACACCATTATGGATGCCCTTAGTAGCATAGAAAACTTTGAAAAATCATTACCTCCTTAGTTACAGGTCTGAGGGTTATTTATTCAGAAATCAATTACAGCGTTCGAGTGTTATAAACGCAAATTCGTGCGTACGGGAGTTCCGTGCACAATACCGTGTGAACCGCTGATATGTTAGTCCCAGTCAGCTGCTGACTGGACTATTTTGCCGATTAGACTATCTTTTTACTATGGAAAAATTACATTGCCCACCCACGACCTTTCACGTATTTACATTGCCTACCCACGACCTTTCAAATATAACACTGCCCACCCCTCAACTTATCGATTAATATCTCCTGTCACCAATTAACAGTTTTTCATCCATCACTGTCATTGACCTTTGACCGTTTTATTTTCAGCCCAAACAGGCTTTAGTCATACTTAAACAAAAGAAAAACACCACACCTACTACTCACTGCACTAGCTATTTCCGATTTCCACTTCCTTGCTATCGCAATTGAATCTTCTCAGGTGCACGTACTACTCATTTTGATTTTTGTCGTGGTGTGTGATTCAAGAGCGAATTTCCGGTATGATTTCTTAACACTTGTTGCGCACTTAAACGCCCAAATTGTGATATCTAGGGTTACGACTGTGGGAAAACACTGTTGCGATTACCAAAACTCTATGGGTTGTTTCTTAAAACCCTGTCCCATTACGATTTGTCACTTGCTTCCTTGCGATTTGTCGACCCTTTGTTGTTCGATTCTGATTACTTGCTCCATTGAAATCTATCGACCCTTGTTGTTCGATTCTCTTGACTTGCTCCACTGAGATTTCTATTTCTCTGGTGCAATTTCTGAAACTTCCTGTTGACATATCTATTATAGGGTTTCAAACTAGGGAAATTGGGGGATGGAATCCCAAAAGGTCATGTATCTGCTTACGGTTTGGAAATGGGGAATAAACTTCCCATAGACGTTGCCTGAGTATCTGTTTACGATTTGGATATAGTTTGCTCTTGTCCTGAGTATCTGTTTACGGTTTGGAATTGTTTCCGATGGTTGCGCAGTTTTTGAATGTGCTTGAAGATGAACTGCAATCCATGGGTTAAGTCTGATGACTTCCTCTGGTGTCGTTTATGATTGATATCAAAATGGCCTTTACGCAATTGGTTACAATTTTTCTATGTAATAGTACTTGTAGAAGCGGCCATCATGTAATTGCTCTGCTTGAATGCGTTGAAGCGGTTTATGATAAGGTTGCTCCATTGATACTATAGTTACATACAAACAATTATAACCTACTTGAGAAGCAATGATGAAGGCCATAAAGACCAATCTGAGCTTAATTTTTGTGCAATACTTGAGTTTGTATGGTGGAGAGACATCAACCCTCCTGCTCATTCTTCATCAAGGGCTTATTCTTCCATTGTTGGCTTCAAAAGGCGGGGTGTGAACACAACTGATAATGGTGTTGAATCTAAGTTGCTTGAACTGAAGAATTTCAACATATGTCTACTAGCCAAACTTGAGGAGATGAAGAAAGCAAGATTGAAGCAGCTAAAGATAATTTTGTATCTACTATTGTAATAGTACTAGTGTTGTTATTTGGTTGGGTTTCAATTGTATAATTATTGGTTTTCAATTATGTATGGGGTATGGCATTAAATATGTCTTGTAATGACAGTGTAGTGGCACGATCAGAGCATTAAGTAATGCGATAGTTCTAGTTTAATGCTTCTTTCTTTATTAACCTTGTAGTGCTGTAACAACATTAATTGATAGCAGGTACTGCTGTAATTTAATGTAGTTCACAAGTTCTGTTGTTGACTTGTTGTAAATGTAATGTGGTTCACAAGTTCTGTTGTAATTGAGTTGCTATAATTGACTCAAAGAAGCTTTTCTCAACTCTTCATCCAACAAGCTCCATTATCTGAAGTAGATCAAAGCAATGCACATCAAAAGTTGGTTAAGATTCATCAATGATTCATTTTCAACCTAAGACCAAATCTTCAGGAATGTTTTCTGAATTTTTCCTTATTCTACAAAGGAAAATATGCATGATTCTAAGACAAGATTGTTAATTAAAGTTGCAGCGTCATGAGATAAGTCCTACTTGTTAGTTGTTCCATATAGAATTTTGAGGTCTGTATGATTCTTATTCAATGGAAGTTAGTAGCCCGTCACATTAAGTTATAAATATAAAAGTAGTACAATATAACTTCAAACCCCTAAGGTATCTAACTAGCATACATCTGCACTGTCTCTTGAAACTATTCAGTTTTCTCTTTTTCATCTTTAACCTGCTTCTGCAATTCCTCATTTTCAGTACGAACAACGGCATAAGCTTGTTTGACATCTTCTTTTGATGATGTTTCTTCTTGCAGTAGCATAAAGAACACCATTAAACAGTGCATTAGACCAATTCAACAAAGTAACAACAAAAGTTTCTACATTGAGATTAATAATTTGTGTATGCCACAACATGTACCAGACCAATTCTGTTGTAATTGACTTGCTGTAATTTAATGTGGTTCACTATCAGAGCACTATGTAGTGCCGTGACAAGAAAAAAGAACAACAAAAGTTTCTATTGTATTTGAGCAAAGCAACCAGCAGTAGCATGAAGAACATCGGTGCATCACACCAATTCAGCAGAGCAACAGTAGCAGTTTCTGTATTGATATTAATCGAAGAACAATTACACAAGAGTTGTTCTGCTGTAATATTAGACTTGGGCAACAGTTATACATCAAAGCTAGATAACTAAATTCCCACAAAATATCCAAAATACAATCTCATCTCTATGCCCCCCCCCCCAAATATCCAAAATACTAACTAATCACTAAGTCAAGCAGTAGCACCCGGGCCTTGAGTTTGACTTTCCTCTTTCCCTTGAACTGATTACTTGTTGCCGAGTCTTGAACACCACCATTTGGACCATCCCCTCCGTTCTTCTGAGATCTGCACGTTTTGAAGATCTGCACGTTTTGGAGTTGTTCTTCTTAGAAATCATCAGAAATGAAAACCAACATCTATGATGACTAATTGCATACAAGGTGAAATAGAAATCTCAACGAAGCAAGTCAACAGAAACGCCCAACAACATTTGAAATAGAAATCTCAATGGAGCAAGTCAATAGAATCGAACAACAAGGGTCGATAAATCACAAAAAGCAAATGACAAATCGTAATGGAGCAGGGTTATAAGAAACAACCCATAGAGTTCTGAAAATCGCAACAGTGTTTTCCCACACTCATAACCCTAGCTAGATATCACAATTTGGGATGTTTAAGTGTGCGCAACAAGTGTATAAGAAATTATACCAGAAATTTCTCTGGAATCACACACCACGATAGAAATTGTGATGAGTAGTATTTGCACCTGAGAAGATTAAATTTCGATAGCAAGACAGTGGAAATCGGGAGTAGCCATTGCGGTAAGCAGTAAGTGTGGTGTATTTATTTTTTAAGTATGACTAAAGCTTGTTTGGGCTGAAAATAAAATGGTCAAAAGTCAATGACGGTAATGGATGAAAAACTGTTAATTGGTGACGGGAGATATTAATCAGTAAGTTGATGGGTGGGCAGTGTTATATTTGAAAGGTCGTGGGTGGGCAATGTAAATACGTTAAAGGTCGTGAGTGGGCAATGTTATTTTTCCTTTTACTATATTAACTTTAAATGATTGTAACTTTTAATATATAAGTCCAAAATGAAAAATAATTATATCATTGTTCATCTAAATTCAAGCTCTTCAAAACAAGACCAATCATGGATATGTTTTGACAGCTTTGAAAAAAAATATTTTTACATGTGTATGATGATACACTAAAATGATAATATGATTCATTAAATTTTATTTTATGATTGATTAAAATTGATATTACCATTCATTAACTAATAAGTGGTGAATTATATTACAAATTTTGAATGTGATAAAAAATCATTATTGTTTTGTAGTGTATTATTATTGTTGTATGGTGTATTTTAAACCTTATATAGTGAATCAAGTATTTTTACGCATTGTTTTGTGTTGTATTATTGTTTAAAATTTTTATTTTTATATGTTACTGATGATACACTAAAATGATGTTATGATATGATTCATTACATTTGATATTATGATTCATTGAAATTGGTATTATGATTCATTAACTAATAAGTGGTGAGTTAGATAACAAACTTTAGAACAAATACTGAACTATTATTTTTTATGGTGTATTATTAATGTTATATTGTGTATTTTAAACTGTATGTGGTGAATCATAAGTGTCGCTGATATATGTTAATATGTACATATAACTAACATACATTTTTAAACTTGTCAAAACATATCCATGACTAATCTTGTTTTAAAGAGCTTGAATTTAGATGGACAATGGTGTAATTTTTTTTGGATTTATATTTTAAAAGTTATGACTATTTAAAATTAATTCAAATATTACCATCATTTATTATGTCACATAAACAGTCTAATCAGCTACCAAATAATAGCCGCACCATACTGGGCACAAGCGCTATCTACCGAATGTTTATTGATAGCATAGAAACTTCGGAGGAATTGAAGTAGTTGGAAAGGCCCTGTTATTAGGGCATCCACAATGGTGAAAGTGGATTTCACCCACCAACAAATATTATTTTATTATCTTCTCTCACATCTCTCTCTTACTTACCTAGGTTCTCTAAAAAAGGTGTCTTAATTAAGAACCCCTCTCACATCCTCTCTCTTCCATCTCATCATTTTCTTTTTTCTCTTTTAACATTATGGGTGGAATCCACACCATTGTGGATGCCCTTAGAGGCAATAGGGTAATAGTAGCTGCTACCCGTCCTCTCCACACATATAGCCTCCAAAGGTAAGAAAGGAGGCCCAAAAGGTTATCCAATCCATGAATTAAGTACACGCCTTTTATGGGTGGGTTTCTTATATTTTTCTGAAACAAAGTAGATGGGTGAGATATTTTGCTTCGATTCTCATTATGATGTTTCGTTTGCAATCACCCTCCTCTCTACATTCGTACTCTCTCCGTTAATTAATAACTGTTGTTTTAGGGAGTGATTTTTGTTCAAAAATATTTGTCATTCTAGCTTTTTGTCACACTTTTTTCCACTTTTAACCCTACTATTCAACACAAATAATTATTATCTAGATGAAAAAGTAAAAAGTAGGGATAAATGCGTCATTTTCTACTTTTCTTAATAAGTGTGCAAGTTTCTAAAATAACAGATATTGTTGAGGGAGTATTACATAGTAATATATTTGTGATCACACCCATACAAACTTGTTAAGTTCCAGTTATTATAGGATCCTAGGTCAGTCAAACTAGTTCATCTAGAGTGTGACGTGTCAACTGCCAACTACCTGCCATATTCACATGTTCTCTTCTTACATTTACATTCATAGAAAATGTTATCTCCATGATGAGCTGGTTGCACACCAGACAAATATGAGTCGAGAGTGACACCGCCCAGATGCCGCAATTAATACTTCACATAAACAATATTATCACTTTCGGGGGTATGTTTACATTACTTTTTCTTTTTTTTAAAAAAAAATCTCGATACTATGACTAGCTCCGGTAAAACCTTAAGTATATATGGTCCCACCCAACATTCCAAAATTGTAAAGCTACTAAAATTGTTTTTTTTAAAAAAAAAAATTGCTGGAAGTTCCACTACTAAAATTGTTTTGTTTCCTTCCCTTTTGTTTAGTTAATAGTTAGAGATAACGTTCTTATTTGCATTCAATTATTTGACTTGAATGTCTACCTAACAATGAGATAGCTTATTATATGATGAGTCAGCCTATAATATTACAATGAGTTAGCCATCTTTGACTACATTTTTCATGGTACAGTTTGTGTAGAGTAAATGTACATGTTTATAAGTTTGTTGTACAGTTTATAAAGTTAGTATGTACATTTAGTACAAATTCAGAAATATCACAATTCACTGTATACATGTACATATACATTCGTACAGTTTTGAATGATCACATGTACATTTTCAATGATCAAATGTATATGTATGTAGCTATCTATAGCTACATGTGGTTGTAGCCAAAAAATTGGGATAATATTCGGGGCTTATGCTAGGACTCGGGGCTGTGCGGACTTATCTTCAATGTTTCCACTTCATTTTGTTTCCTTGGGTGTTATTTTATGTTATCTTTTAACATGTGCTTCCATTACTCGTCTCCTCGTATTTAGACTCCTCCCCAATACGACGTTAACTTGATTTTAGGTTTTTTAAAATTTAATTCAATTATTATTTTATTTAGATCGGTTAATTGATTTTATTATCTGTTTATTTCATTTTTTAAAAATCTAATTTTATTATTATTTTATTTAAAGTGGTTAACCTTTAGTTCGATTTAATTTTATCGTCGTACGGTTGTACTTGTATATTTTTTATTTATGATAATCATACAATTAATATTATAGTACAACATTGATCATAAGTGATAAATTAAATACATGTGACAAAAAATTATGATAATTATTATCTCAATAGCTAACATTAAATATTATATAACATCAATATTTGAAGTATTTGACAATAAAACCAATCATTTACATTATACGATTAACCATACCGCAAAAACTGATACAGTTAACTGTTAAACAGGTATGATACACTTGATTTTGATTATTTCAGAACTTTTTAGACAACCCTAGATATATAGATATATATATTTGTTTAATGCGTTTGCCTTGCGATTGAACTCTTTAAATACTTTTTTTTTTAATCAAAACTCTTAAAATACTTTACTATTAATGTTAAGTGTGTCGGTTGTTTTCTTGATTTTAATTGGAGAATTTGTATTCGAGCTGACATGGATATTTTGTTATTAATGCCGTAAGTATATATTTCAGATCCAAATTAAATCAAGACGACACCTTCAAAGAAAAATCACTATATCAATTAACAGAACTAGACGTATCCTAATTAAAAGGCAATAACCTAGCATAATTATGAGTCACCGTATTACTTTGGATTCTGAGCTCCACCTTAATGACATTCTGAAACATAAAAATAAAAAAGCGTCGCACCCATTTCAGGTAAAATTATAGTACCCTTCACAAACTTTTAACCACAAGGAAGAGAAGATTTTGGCAATAAAAAACACAATTGGAAGCAAAGCGGAATCATAATTGAGGGCATCATACATGACCCTTAATTACAAAATAGTAACCAGGATATCTTGAATTACCTTTAGGAACACCCCCAACACTCACATCTAGCCAGTGGTGGATCTAGGAGCTTTGTCTCGAGGGTAAAAATTTTTTTTAACACTGTCACTCTTTAAAATATTATGTCATTTTATACTTTTTCAAAAATTTATAAACATTTGACAAATTTTCAAAAATCTTGAGGTGCCCCGGCCCCCTTTGGATCCGCCACTGCATCTAGCATCCTGGACCATTATTGCCGCTAGCAGACCAACATTTGCATTAACGTCAAACCATAGAATATTGGTTCCAGAGCACAAATGAAATACTTGACGAATTTTTAATTAACTTCACAAATATCTTGGTTGCTTAATATTTTTATTTTATGACGAATATTATTTTTAAATTTGGTAAATTTATACTCGTCACAAAATCAGTTTTATATTGCATCTGTCTTTTAATTAACTTTATTTGTTCCATATCATATGTTTTTATTTTGTTCATTTTAAGAAAAATTGCATGTTAATGAGCTGAAATGCATGTGTCACAACTCACATGACAAATCCACGAATATTCGCTTCCCGGGAAAATAAATTCTCCTGATCGTTGCGTTGGGAATGGGAACTACCGAACTAGTAAGTAGTTACAGAACCGAATGCGATATTTACATCAACAACGATTATTATTCGGTTAATCATTTTTGGGTTAATCGGGTCTTTGGTTTTGTATTATAAATCTATTATTATTTCATTTAAGTCGGTTAATCGGATTCGGTTAACAGTTTAATTTGGTTTTCTAAAATCTAATTCCATTATCATTCCATTTAGGTTAACCTTTAGTTCGGTTCGATTTTTCAGCTAACCTTGTAACCGTATAACTTTTTTTTATTGATGAGACCCACGCCATTAATATTATAGTACAACATTGTTCAGTCACTTATATCATGAGTGACAAATCAAACAAATATAATAAAAATATATAATTATATTTATATTCCCTCAATAGCTAACAATTCTTACTATTTAAGGAGAACATTAGTATTTGAAGTTTTTTACTTTTTATATAATCGGTTAACTGAGCACCACGGTTAACTGAATGGTTAACCGTTATAGAAAGTTCAATACCGTTATCGAAACCGAAACCGGTCAATTTACACGGTTCGATTAACCATACCACAAGAACCGGTACGGTTAACCTAAAAACAGGTACGGTTCACTTCGGTTACAGTCAGATACGACGATTTCAGAATTTTTTAGACAGCCCTAGATAGAAGAGTGGAACCAGCATCCTTAAAAAACAAATAACACAACGGGAGAGTGAGTCAAATACTATTTTTGCGTTTATTTAAATATAAAATTTGTTTAAATTGGTGTATATTGTATTTTTTTTTTTTTGAAAAGCGGTGTATATTGTATATAAAATCAGTTTTATATTATAAAAGTTGCTCATGAAGTAATTGTTTTTAGAAAAGTTTATTATCGACAGTAATTTCTTATTGTTATAGATGATTACATATATGTATATTTATTCTATAAAAATTGTACAATTAGTAAATAAAAATTATACATGCATATATATATGCTATACATCAAACTTTGTTATTATTGAATTTATTAAATGTACATACTAACTTCATAAACTGTACAATAAGTTAAACTGTACAGTTATAAACATGGTCAAAGATAGCTACATATGTTTGCTTGTAGCCAAGAAGGATTGATTATGGACAACCCGTTGTACCAATAGCTGAATTGGGAAAGTAATAATACCAACAAGCGGGTAATCATTCTTGGCTACAATCTTTGACTACATTAAAATTGTACAGTTTGTATAGTATAAAAATATAAATTATAATACATTTTAAAAAGTTAACATGTATATCTAGTGAATTTTAATAATATAAGAATTCATTGTATAAGTATACATATATGTACATTTTTTATTTACTAATTATATAATTTTTATAAAATAAATATATACATAATCATCTATAAACACATTCCGATGTCGCCAAAAAACGGAAGTTCTTGGCTACACCTGGGTGTAGCCATCATCGTTGGCTACATCCCAGGGCGCTATTCCGGTTTTTTTTTTTTTTTTTTTTACGCCCGCGTTTTCATTTTGGTTTTTTTATTTTTTTTTAGATTTTTTTTCTTTATCATAAAAGTTTAAATAATTGTAACTTTTAATATATAAGTCCAAAATGAAAAAAAATTATATCATTGTTCATCTAAATTCAAGCTCTACAAAACAAGACCAGTCATGAATATATTTTGACAACTTTTTTAAAAAATATTTTTACATGTATGGAGCATAGAATATAAAAGAAAACTTGTACAGATGGTCATACAAACCTGTACAAATGTTCACTAAAACATGTACATCCTCACGTGAAGACATGTACATTCTCACATAAAAACATATAGATAGTCATATAAACATGTACAAATTATTAAATATGTACATCCTTAAATTAAAACATGTACATATAAGGAAGAACACTTGTACAGACGGTCATACAAACATGTACATATGACCATACAAACATGTACATATGTTCATTAAAGAACATGTACATTCTCACATTTAAACATGTACATCGTCACATTAAAACATGTATATTCTCACATTAAAATATGTACATACATCCTCACATTAAAATATCATGGTATACATGTAAAAATAATTTTTTTTAAAAGTTGTCAAAACATATCTATGACTAGTCTTATTTTGAAGAGCTCGAATTTAGATGAACAATGATATTATTTTTTTCATTTTAGAGTTATATATTAAAAGTTACAATAATTTAAAATTTTTATAATAAAAAAACAAAAATAATAAATTCTTTTAAAAACAAAAGGAAAATAAAAAAAACAAAAAACAAAGAGCTTGCATGCATGCGCATGGTAAAAAATGAAGAAAAAAAAGAAACAAATCTATCTTCTATTCACGCGTGTTTCCTTCTCCCTCTCTCTGTATGTAGCCAGATGACTACAGTGACTTGTAGCCAAGTATTTGCCGCCCGCAGATTCGACGTCACGGCTGTCCCGCATCATATTTGGTGTGGTCCATCCATTTGGCAGTCCACTTGGTAGTCCAGTCAGCTGTTGACTGGATTATTTTGCTGACTGGGCTGCCTTTTTCCTATATTAATTTTAATTAGTTATAACTTTTAAAATATAAGTCCAAAATGAAAAAAATTTATATCATTGTTCATCTAAATTCAAGCTCTTCAAAACAAAACCACTCATGGATATGTTTTGACAACTTTAAAAAAAATTATTTTTACATGTATATGATGATACACTAAAATCATAATATGATTCACTAGTTTTGATATTATTATTCATTAAAATTTGATATTATGATTCATTAATTAATAAGTGGTGAATTAGATATCAAACTTTGGAACTGATAAAAATCATTATTGTTTTATAGTGCATTATTATTGTTTTATAGTGTATTATTATTGTTGTATGGTGTATTTTAACATTATATGATGAATCGTGTATTTTTTATACATACTAAATATTATTTTGTGTTGTATTATTGTGTAAAAAATTTTATTTTTATATGTTTACGATGATACACTAAAATGAAGATATGATTCATTAATATTGATATTATGATTCATTAAAATTGATATTATGATTCATTAACTAATAAGTGGTGAATTAAATGACAAACTCTGGAACCGATAAAAAAACATTATTGTTTTTAGTGTATTATTATTGTATTGTAATGTATTTTAAACCTTATATGGTAAATCATGTATTTTTCTTAGGTACCAAATATTATTTTGTATTGTATTATTGTTTACAATTTTTATTTTTATATGTTACTGATGATACACTAAAATTATATTATGATTCATTAAATTTGATATTATGATTCATTAAAATTGGTATCATGATTCATTAACTAATAAGTGGTGAATTAGATAATAAATTTCGAAACAAATACTGAATCATTATTATTTTGTGGTGAATTATTAATGTTATTTAGTGTATTTTAAACTGTATGTGATGAATCATAAGTGTCATTGATGAATGTTGATATGTACATGTAACTAACATAAATTTTTAAACTTGTCAAAATATATCCATGATTGGTCTTGTTTTAAAGAGCTTGAATTTAGATAAACAATGGTGTAATTTTTTATTATTTTGAACTTATATTTAAAAAGTTACAAATATTTAATGACAATAAAATATTATTAGATTTGTTCCCATTCCTCAACTTTGATATACGGTGCTGACATATATTTTTCTTTGCCACTGTGACATATGACTGCACCAGATACGGAATGTCCGTCCCATACAATCTCCCGGCTGTTTGCCGCCAAAAAATTAGTGCATGCTGGTCCGCCAAAGACGACAAATATGAGATGGATAAAACCACGTGTCCAAAACCATCGGCAACATGCGGGCCCCCACACAGCGACCGCCTAGTACAACAAACCATGCACACACTCTCGCTCTTACTGTAATGTAACTCTCTTCCCGCTCGCGGCCATCTCCCATCCTCCGAAATTCCTTTTTCCATTTTTGGAAAAAACTAGACAGTAGTAGTTGGGATGAAAACACGTGGCGGTGGACCCGGTGTCAAACCCTCACCACGTTATCCCGCACTCACTATCATGCTCTGGGGGAGTTTTTCCTCGTGGGAGTGGCGTGGCGTGACTCAAGCCGAGATTGTTTGTTGATTAGTTTCGTGAGAGAACAGGAAGGAAGAAAGAATGGATAAAAGTCTCCTTACCAAAGAAAATGGATAGTGTTTTTCCACTTTGTTTTGTTCAAAAAAAAAAGGAGATTGTAAAACCGGAGGAATGCATGGCGAGAGTTAGGACATCCACGATTCCACCTAAATATGTCGGTAAGAAATTGAAAAACATTCTACGGTGGTGTGGAATTTACTTAAGTTTTTTTTTCATCGTTTGATTGATTGTTTCAATTTATTAGTAATAATTTTGTACAGGATGATAAAGTAAAAAAAAGATAGCGGGAGAAGGTTGAAGAGAAAATAGTGGGAGAAGTGAGAATGTTATAAAACTTTCTTATTGTAGAGATGATGGTTGAGTTGATTAGCTATTAAAAAAATATTTTTTATTGACGACACCTAAAAATTAGTTAAGAAACTCTCCATCATTATACAAAATCATGTTCATTCTCCTGATTTCTTACTCCAATCGAGTGTGGTACGATACATTTGTAGGGCGACTAGGAATTATCTTTAGATGGATAACTTTTTTTAAACACTATCAATTATAAGGGGATGTATTTGTCATATTTTACTTTTATTAGAGTAAAAGAAATTTAATTATTATAAATTTATAAAATATTTTTTATTGATAGTAAAATCTAAACCAACAATTAAATATACAAATAAAAAGTATAAAAATATATTAGTAAGATATTAATTATAATAAATTAATAAATATGTACAAATATAAAATAATGATTTTTATTTAATAATAAAAATTAAACCAAAAACTATATATTCAAATAATATGTTTTCGTATGTTTATTATATGAATTAACTGAATCCACCTGTTTTACAAATAAAGTTTAAATTTTCTTATTATGTATGTAAATGATATAAATATATTAATAAAAGTTAGTATCAAATATTTAATTATAATATATCAAATTTTAAATAATCAAAACTTATTCCATTCCAAAGAGAACTAATATTTATATTTGAGTGATAATAAAAAATTTAGTCCAATCCGGTTAGTGCAAGAAAGAGTTGAAGATTAGTTGATGGTGAGCTTAAATTTCCCAACCTTCAATTTCTCATAAAATTGTATGCACCTTATGTTAAAGTATTTGGTAAAGTAACATATTTATAATTAATTAAAAAATTACTTTATAAAAATAAGTAAATATAGTATGTCGATCTGCCTCCACTAGCTAGGAACATCAGGACATGTACGCTATGATTGTCATAAGTATAAAGTACTTTCACCTTGACAATTCAGATGGGAGGATAAAGCTCATCGAGCTCTATATAAGTTCATGTCACGTTGGATGTCTTTGCTTATCGAAATGTATCTAAACGTAAACAATTATTGTATATATGTGCATTAAATTTAGGTAAAATTATATACTCCATTTACAAGGTTTTAAAAATTACTTTGGCCACTCATGTGGTTTCCTTTATTTTACATGCGACAACTTTTTAATATTTGATCAACTTAAAAGATGTTTAAATATTGTCCAAAATTGATAAAATTTTACATGAATGATGTTAAGGTGTCGTATTTTTGTCCAACGTCAAATCCAAAGTTTTTAAAGCTCATATATGACCTCTGAGACCCAATGAAAACACGTTAACATGTCACATGTTTCATTGGGTCCCACAGATTACATATGAGCTTAAAAAACTTTAGATTTCACACTAGACCAAAATATAACACCTTAACATCTTTCATGTAAAGTTTCATTAATTTTAGACAACATTTAAGCATCTTTTAAGTTGATCAAATATTAGAAAAGTTACTAGATGTAAATAGCCACATGGATAGACAAAGTAATTTTTGAAACCTCATGGATGAGGTGTGTATAATTTCATAAAACTTCATAGGTAGGAATGTAATTTTCCCTTTCTTTAATACCGGTGGAAGAATATGAGAAGAAAAATAAATAATCAGATATTGACATATAATAACATTGATAACATAAATTTCGAAAGAACCAACTCTTTAATATTTGTATCTGTATTTTAAATTTTTTTACTAGTTGATTAACTTGATTCACTATATATCTATTATAACAATAATTAAATATATATATATATATATATATATTAGTTATACTTATTTTACCGGATCATCTTGTTATATTCAACCGTTAACAATTATCAATTTCAACTACAAACATTAGTTACAATGAAAATAGATTAAACTCATTAATGTGGTGAGTATGTGACACAAAATGATATAATAATAGGTTTGATTAGTGATTCATAAAACTAGTCTATTTCTAAAATATATGCAACTAACCAAGCTTATCATTTTTCTACTATTGGTTGGATTAATTAATGTAAAATACAGCCATTTTCAACATTTGAATCCTTTCGTTAATAACACAATTATTTATCATTTAGGGTGTGTGAATCTGAATACACACCGAATGAAATCAGAAAAGCAAATGAAGGAGAAAGGAAAAGGATTACCCTTGATTAAAAAGTTTGTTTGGTTTTAATTTGGAAACGGAATAGAATTTTCTTCATTCTGTTTGTTGTTGTTTGGTTTTGAATATAAGGGAACCACCCTTTTCTTTTAAAAAAGGTATACCTGGTTTATTCAATATTAACATAATGTAATCAATTTTGTTTCCAAATCTCAAAATGATCATACATGTTCATTCATTTGATAAACATAGTAATAATTAAACAATACATAATTAAACATAATCTTAATTATATATGTTATGTAAAAAAAACTCTTTAATCAAAATAAAACTTATTAATTAATTATAGCATAATTATGTTATAATTCAAAAATATTTGCAATATTTTATAAATATTTATCTAATACCTACATTACTTAATGTTTATCTTTAAAGAATACGTTTACATGTTAATATCTTATTTTATATTTCTCAATATTTTTTTGGTATTAACTAGAATATTTTAGTTCACATTTATTTAAATAATATTTAGTTTGATTATTATTATTATTTTCAATGATGCAAATTTTATTAAAATAAAATAAAGTAATATTTTTTTTATTAAAGTGAACTGTTTAGATAATGAAATAATTAATAACAAATACGCTTAGTTTTTAATACTTATAATATAGGCATTTATTTCATATGAATAAATTTTAAAATGTTTTATGGTATATTATTTAATTCTAAAATTTAAAATATTTTGTATTAAATATTAGTATATGCAGTATTAAATATCTATATATATTAATATTAAATTGAAATATTTAGTATATAATTGAAAGAACTAATGAATTATTGTAAATATTTAATTTAATATATACAACATCTAACATATTTGTTCATAAATAAATTGTTTACTTTTATTTTTTATTTAAGTATATGTTATTCGTAATTGATTTATAGAATATATATTTTTTTTGTTAATTATATTTGAAACTTGAATAAAGATCATATATAGAATTAATTTTTAAAATATTTATGTAAATTAAACATTGTTTAAAAAAGGATGTTAGATTACGAGAAAAAGATTGAACAGAAAAGTCTGGTAATTCTATTCTCCATGATTTTAGGGGGAATGGATAAGGGGTTTTAGAGGTTTTTAAAACTGTAAAGTGGTGAAAGGTAATCAATAAAAGCTATAAACAAGTAACTACAAAGGGAATGATTCCCTTTCACTTTATTAAATAACCCAAGTGAACACAACCTTACTCTACTACTACCCTGTCGGGTCATAAGTGTCATGCTTACTTTTTGACATGTTTTTTCAATGTAATATTAAACATATAAGATAAAATAATTTTTATAAAATTAAATTGTACAATATATACTTTTTCACATAAGGATTCCATTATACAAACGGGAGATGGTGCGGAACTTCCGCACGTAACACCAAACGGGCCAGTGATGTGGCATCCAGTCAACAGTCCAGTTAGTTGTTGATTGAACTGTTTTTTATTATATTAACTTTAATTACTTGTAATTTTAAAAATATAAGTCCAAAATTCAAAAAATTATACCATTGTTCATCCAAATTCGAACTCTTCAAAACAAGATCAGTCATAGATATGTTTTGTGAAATTTAAAAATTTATATTAATTACATGTGTATATCCATACAACAATGAGACTTATGATTCATAACATCATTTTAGTGTATCATAATATCACTTTTAATGAATCATAATATCAACATTAATGAATCATATCTTCATTTTAGTGTATCAACAGAAACAAATAAGAATAAATTTTTTTACACAATAATACAACACAAAATAATATTTGGTGTGTGTATGGTGAATCAGGTTTAAAATACACCATACAATAATTATGATACATTACAAAACAATAATGATTTTTATTGGTTCCGAAGTTTGTTATCTAATTCATCACTTATTAATTAATGAATCATAATATCAATTTTAATGAATCATAATATCAAAATTTGTGAATCATATATTTATTGTAGTGTATCAACATAAACATATAAAAATAAAAAATTAAACAATAATATAACATAAATAATATTTGGTATGTGTGAAAAATATATGATTCACCATATTAGGTTTAAAATACACCATACAACAATAATAATACCTACAAAACAATAATGATTTTTTATTGGTTCCGAAATTTGTAATCTAATTCACCACTTATTAGTAAATGAATGATAATATTATTTTTAATGAATCATAATATCAAAATTAATGAATCATATTATTATTTTAGTGTATCATCATACACATGTGAAAATAGATATTTTTAAAGTTGTCAACATATCCTTGTCTGGTATTGTTTTGAAGAGCTTGAATTTAGATGAATAGTGGTATAATTTTTTTTTAAATTTTAGACTTATATATTAAAAGTTACAACTATTTAAGGTTAATATATTAAAAAAGTAACCCAGTCAGTAAAATGGTCCCAGTCAGTTACTGACTGGGACTGCCAAATCAGTATCCCACCCCTATCTCAGGTGCGGACGACTGCATGATCAAATTTGCGTCCATTATAAAACATAGATTTATAAAAATATATTATCATATATGTTAAATATTGAAGTCAAACAACACATCTAAATAGTTAACTGAGGGGAGGAAGTATAATTTACTCTCTTGTGAGAGCAACGACTCAAGATCTTTATATTTTAAGGAATCTAGTTGATTTAATTAAAATCGAACTATTTAACCTTTTCAGTGTTTAGATTGGATCGATTTGTTAGGTACAAATCATTGTGAAATAAACACAATTCAGCACGTAGTATCATACTATATTATTAATCGAAAAGGAAGTACAGTACAGCGTACAGCATGAATCGAACTACACAAGATAATCTCCGATTACAAACAAAAATGAAAAGAGAAAAAGGAACACAAAGGAATAATACTGGGAAAAGATAACATTCTTTATTAGTAGTACTCCCTTATTGACTGTCTGATTTATTATATCGTTTGACTTCAGTATTTAACATATAAGATGATATAATTTTGCAAATCTAATTTTTGCAATGGAATCCTCATGTCAAAAACTATATGTTGTAAAAATTTATTTTATAAAATTATTTCTTATATATTTAATATTCAAGTGGAAAAGCGTGCCAAAAAGTAAACAGGAAGATGAAAGTGGGACGGAGGTAGTATTATTTTTGTTTCCTTTCCTACTTTCCTCATTAAAAAAAAAAAGCAATATCGATTATAATATAAAAGTGGAAATTACCTCAATTTAGAGAAAAGGAAAAGATAAGAGCGCTTTCCTCTCCTTTCCCCTTCATCCGTTCCTTGTCCTTGTTCGTATCCCCGCTGGTTCGTCCTTCTCTTCCTCTCCTTCTTCTACTTGCGGTACACGCAGTTGATCCCCTTATCATCAA
Organism: Limonium bicolor; assembly: GCA_023374045.1. Lineage (NCBI taxonomy): Eukaryota > Viridiplantae > Streptophyta > Magnoliopsida > Caryophyllales > Plumbaginaceae > Limonium > Limonium bicolor. The sequence continues at coordinate 74,926,638 of CM041778.1, read as the reverse complement.
CCCACTTCATCTCTCTCTCTCTCTCTCTCTCTTCGCGTACAGTCCTAACCCCGTCAATTTCAACTCTAACCCAATACGCATTCAAACCTCAAACCCGATCCTTTCTATCCGATCTCCCCTTTGTTGACATATAAAAAAATTCCAATTAATGGCGGAAAATTCGGCACCTTCCCATGTGATGTTCGTCACCAAACCTTTGTCCCTCTTATTTCACCATTAATATACCCTCTCTCTCTCCCCCCTCCTCCCCTTCTAGCTCTATCCACTTCTCACTCTATCTCAATCCTCCTTTGCTCTTTCTTCCCGTTTCCCCTCTCTTCTCACTACCCATCCAAATAAATTTCATCCTTTTCTCTCTCAGACCAGCTAGCGCGCGAGCGATCGGCCGTTACTTTCTTCACTTCTCCAGTGATTCAAGCAAAAACTTCTTCGGCTTACTTTGGAAGATTCTTCTCATGTCTCTTACGTTAGAGACTAGGACTACTAGTAACTGCAACACCAGGAGTACAAATAGCGGTGCGGGTGTTGTTGCTGGTGCTGCCTATAAATTCCAACCCTCCTCGGGTATTATTCGAACCGTACAACCTTTCATGGCGGCTATGTTTGGGAACCCCACGGCGGCTAATCAGGATATTTGTGGGATGTTCTCTCCGATGGGTGGTTGTGGAGGAAAGAAGAAAGATGGGGATTTGGACTCATGCAGCTCGTCTTCTATTGGGAGGAACAGTGATTTGTCCATCACGTCTGATGAGGGTGATGATTCTGGTGAGAATGAAGTTCAGAGTAACCTTAAAGGTCCGCTTGATACCATGGATAGCCTGGAGGATGTCCTGCCAGTCAAGTAGGTTTCTCTTTCTTTTCTTGTCTAGCTTTCGTGAAATGTAGTGGACTGAGTATGATTTGTGTCATGGTACCTTTGTGATCTCTCTTGTTGTGAAATTCGCTTTCTTTGATTGGGAAGGGGGTTTTGGTTCTGTAGAAACTCTGTTAGTTCTTTTTATGTTGGATGCATTGATCAATCAAACAATCCGATTTAAAAATTACTAAGGCGACAATATTACTACTTTCAAACCCTCAAAAAACAAATGTACTGTAGATATCTCCTGAAGATTTAGCTATCCAGGTATGATTAATCTAGTTTCAATTTAACTTGATCATTTAACTTCCGTTCTGTCTTCTTCTTTCTTCCTTTTTTTCTTCCTCAAAAGATAGTGATGCTTGTACTGTAGATTTATCTCCCGGGGAAACGAAACTTATAAGATAGAACACTTTTGCTTGTAAATTTGAGAAACTTTAAAGAGTGGGTCCTAAAGTGGAGTTGGATATCTATGTAACCAAGAATAAATGTAGAGGATAAGATGCTTGCTAGCTGTTGTGCATTTCAGCTTTTGATGATGTTAAGCACGGGATAAGATTTTTCCCTTTTGGGTAATTAATGCTCATTCACTAATTAGCTAGACTTCAGAAATTGAAGATTTAACAGTTGTGAATTTGTCGGTTGGATTGACTTTTTCTGAATTTTTTTGCTGGCCTCTAGCTTGAATGTTTACTTTAATAAATTAATATGTCTAAATAATTGGCCCACTATGTATAGTGTTTTGATGTGTTGTAATAAGCTAAAATCAGTTGGCTTGATTCTTACAACTTTTTGAAATTATGGAAGTGTTTAATTTCACCTGAACTGATTGGATAGTATCTCTGTTGCATTACATCAGGATTTTCTTGATCTTGGGATGTCTAAATTGCCCGGTTTTAGTACCAATTTCTCTTGAAGACCTGATTTTTTTTTTTTCTCTGTTGGTTGCATAGTCTGAGATCTTAGAAATGTGGTTACTTGGCTCTTTGTGGAATATTGTTAAGTGTCTCTTTTTCTTCTCGAATCTAGTGTTAGATGAAGAACTGTGACATCAAGTTTCCTGTTAGGATTATGACATCCTGTATGTATGCATGTAATCAGCTTGTCTAGCGATGATACTTAGATGATTAGTTCCTAGATGAGCTTGCAGTGGATACATCTTGTTTTGTAGGCCACACTTTGAAGTTCTGTGTCAGTCTCATACTTGTGCATTGTAAGTTGGTTTGTTATAACTACATGGCACACAGGAGACTGACCCTCTGTGATCTCTGTCTTGTATCTTTTTGTGCTAAAAAGGTTGATGCTGAATAAACACCTTATTGGACTCTTGGTCTTGCGCTTCTTATGTGAGCATGTAATCATTTATCTGATGTGAATGACTGGCTTTTTAGTGAGGTAATTGGGGGTATAGTGCATGAGCGCATGATATCTCAAAAAGTTCTACATAGGTAGACTGGAAAAAACTAAGATGAACAGATTTTTCTTTCATATTTATCTGTGTTTCACTCTTGGTGTATAAACTAGACTCCTATCTGATAATCTTCATGCTTAAAAAACCGTTGTGTTAGCACTTCAGTGAATGCAGCTATTCCTAATTTTTTTTTTTGGGTTGTCAAAATCTCCCCTGAGATTTCTGTCTTTGCAGTGAACTCTCATTTGTTTCTGCTTTCTGATCAGTGATCAAGCATTGTTCTAATGTGGTACCTGTATATACGATTTTACAGGAAAGGAATATCAAGTTTCTACAGTGGGAAGTCGAAATCCTTCACGAGTTTAGCTGATGCATCCATGATCTCCTCCATCAATGACATTGCCAAACCCGAAGACATCTACAAAAAAAAGCGGAAGAACATGCTTGCTCTCACTGTATACCTGGACAAGCTGGATAACAACCTCAAACGCCAAGCAAGTGAAACCCGCGAGTCACACCGAAACTATACTGCTTCTTTGGTAGGTTGCTCTGAGGTCATGAGTGAGACCTCTGGTGAGATCTCCAATGCCAGCTCACGTTCATCATCTCCTTCAGGCCGCCTTCCTCCTATTCACCCTCGCCGCAATGCAAAGAGATCGTCGCCTAACAAAAACTATGAACTTGTCACGTCTATGCCGGAACAGCAAAAGGGTTTTCTTTCTTGCAGGTCTTTTTCCCTCTCTGACCTGCAGAGTGTGTCTGCTTCATCATCTTCTTCTGGGTCTGATGGGGTGGAATAGTCACCTGAAACCCAAATTTGTAGAGAGGGGAAATGAAGTTGTAGGTAAGAGCTAATTTTAACTGATCGTGGGTCCGTTTAGTTCGTCATAAATATAGTATAGAGGTCTTTGTTGAGAAGACACAAGAGGGTGATTGCTTTGCTGGGTCTTACTATAATGTACGCTTTATATATAGATTATCCCTTCCATGGTCTCATCGTAAATAGACCGCCGTCCGTTCGTATCTGGTAACTTAATAGAGATGGCAGTGTCCTTTATTATGTATCATGAAGCCTCAGCTTCCTTATTGTATCCAACTTTTGTTCTTTTTTCTTAATCTTCAACGTCCTCCCTCTTTGTTCTCGTTTAAAAGTCAAATGGCGGTTCGCCCTCGATCTGTGAAGGCATCCCCAAATCTGAGTAGTTTAAAGGCGGGACTGTCACTTGAGTATTATATTTCCACCGAGGGCACTGGTTTAATGGATCAATTTAACAGCATTTGTACTAGTTTGTGGGTTTTTCATGTTAGGGTTAGGGCATTTACAATAATGGTTAGTGATGTGGAAGTGTGGGACACAGACGGTTTTCACTTCGCTCAGTCAGAAAAAGACTATTTTGCCCCTAGTATAATAATTTTCAAAAATTACTATATTTACCCAATTTATGATATATTACAAGGTGATCTCAAATTTCATTATATAAAGGATGTGAATATGATATGAAATCATATTCAAATTCAGAAATCCTAGAGTTAGAGAGATAAAGAGAGGAAATGGTTTCTTTCGGAAGTTTGAAGAAAAAACTGTTCGGTAAGAAAAGTAAAAAAGATGGAGGAAATGCTGAAGGTGGTGTTCCAGAAATGCAAGACGAGTATGCAGATGATGTTAGGAGCGAGGAGTACTCACGAGGAGCTCATTCTGAGGTACTTTCTGTTGTTATTTTAGCAATTTATGTATAAAAGTAGCTAGAAAATATACAAAACTGAACGAAAAAAGCAAAAAAAAAAAAACGTCGCGCCCACCCCTATGGCGCGCCTGTGTCCACCCAGTCTCCCGCGCGCCTGCGCGCACCCAGCCTCCCTCGCGCCCGCGCCCACCCCGGCTCCCGCGCGCCCGCGCCCACCCGTTTCAACGCGCGCCTGCGCGCCTCCTTTGCTGCGGACGCCGGCGCCGGCGTCTTTATGTCGGCGTCTGCGCCGGTGCTCGTTTTTCAAATCGCTGTATCTTCTTCGTTATTGCTCTGTTTTTCGATTCGTTTGCACCGTTGCGTTTGTCTTTTCGTGTACTTTACGATGATATAGTTTGTTGTTTATTTTCATGCCTTATGTGTGATTTACTCTAAAGTATGTAGTATTAGGGTTTACGAGTATCACTTTGTGAAGAACGACGTTTTTCTGCGTAGGGTGATAACGATGATGAATTCGAGGAAGCGAACGTAGACACAAGTCATGTATTTAATAGTAGCATGATCTTTGGTGATAAAGAGGAGGTGGTAGGTTATGCGCTTCACACCGGACAGGAAAATAATATTTATCTTATCAGACAGACTAAGAGAGATGACGGTGAAGTAATACTAACGTGTGAGAGGTATGGCAAGCATAGGCCACGGGTTAGCACAGGAGAATCGTCATCATCTAGTCAAAGGCCACGGCGTGCCACGAAGAAATGCAACTGCCCGTTCCGCCTAAGCATTAGGGGTGGGGAAGTTACGAGCTGGTCTATCTTGGTGATGGTCCCGACGCACAACCACGAGTTAGCTAGTAACCCGCAATCTCATTTCGTCCGGCCTCACTTTAGTGTCGACGAAAGGGCAAGCATGAAAAGTTTGTACATGAGTGGTGTTGCGCCTAGGCAGATGTGGGCCCATTGCATGACAAGAACCCCCAAAGTACTGCAGACAAGACATCGATTCATAACCTAGTTTCAAAATTCAGAAAAGAAGATCGTGGCGGACGTACAGATGTAGCGTCCTTCATGCACTCGCTAGATGAACGTAATTACAGTTGGTGGTCCGAGAAAGATGCAAGTAAGTGTCAGCACATCTGTTTAGTGTCGGTTTATTTGTATGTTAGTCACTTTAAATGTTAGTTCTAATTAAATGTCCATTTTGCAGGGAATGCATCTAGGTTGGGTCTTGTCTTGTTTGCGCACCCTTTTTCGCTGACGCTCGTTAAGATGTTTCCTTATGTAGTGCTTATTGATAGCACTTACAAGACGAACATGTACAAGCTGCCTCTAGTGGAGTTCATCGGAGTCACGTCGTGCGGCAAGAACTTCTGTATAGCGTTCTGTTTTGCGGTCAGAGAGGATGAGTCTGCATACACATGGATGCTTAATCAGTTGAAGAAGGTGTTGATCTATCCTCCAAATGTGTTTGTCACTGACAATGAAAAGGCGCTAGTGAAAGCACTTTCAGTGGTATATCCTTTTGTACTACATCTTCTATGTCGTTGGCATATATGCAAGAATGTGGCTGCCAATGCGCTCAAGATAATGCATGTTGAGCGTGAGAGAGTCGATTTAGTAGTGTATCGGTGGAAGCGACTAGTTTATGCCTCAACTATTGCGAAGTACGATGAACAGTACGGAAAATTAGTACACTCTTACGGCGCCAACAATCCTTTCGTTGCGTACTTGAACAACACATGGCTATGTCAGCGTGAGAAATTTTGTGAGGTATGGGTTAGGAGATTCATGCATTTCGGCAACACATCTACCAACAGGTTAGCTTAACTTCAATTGTCAACATGTTCTGCTGTTTGTATTGGTATGTTTCTCATTTATCTGCTACTAATTGACTTCCAATCTATAGGGCGGAGAGCGCCCACTCAGCTCTAAAGTGTTGGCTTCATACATCCACTGGATCTCTAGACACATGCTTCGACAGCATACATAGATTCATCGAAGGGCAACATTTCCACATTAAACAAGACTTCGAGTTCTCCATTGACAGAAGGGTTTCGGAAGACCAGCAAGTCCCATTTTTGTTTCTGGTCAATCAAGTGAGCCTCAAATGTTTGGAAATACTCCAGGATCAGCTGAGAAGCGGTCGTTGCGATATTGACCACACAACATCGTACGAAGATGTTTGTGCGTTTACTTTGACCATGGGATTACCGTGCGCGTTTCGTATGTTTCAGTACATTCAAGTCGGTCTGAATATACCAGTTGAAGAAGTGCATATCTTCTGGCGAACACTCAGATATGACGCACACCAAGAATTTACAGCACAACGACAAACATACGATGAGTCGTATAACACAGAGGAACAAATCTCATGTGTAGGTTTATGGTATGATGATCTGTCTCAGCGGTATGATCCAACGACGATCAAACAAGCGTTCAACGCGTGGAACGCTATACAGAAGTTCTTGCCGCACGACGTTCGCAGTCTCAGCGACGCCCGACAGCACCCGAAAGTACAAGTGATCGTGGGCCGTCAATGCAACACAGTCAATCACAGCGTTGGCCATCTGAGCGAATGGGTCAAACTGGAGAAGGACCGACAATGCAACACAATCCACCTCAACAACATGCACCATATCCGACATACTGGAGCCCCTGGAAATACTCGCCGTATTGGAGTGACCTTGATCCGCAATTAGGTAATTATATTATAGGTTACAGGGAGATAGTGGGTGATGGAAACTGTGGGTTTCGAGCTATTGCTGATGCCGTGTACAACGATGAAGGCCTATGGAAACAGGTTAGACGTGCATGCTTGGATGACCTGGAGGATAGAAGAGATTGGTGGTTAAATAAATGTGAATGAGTTTGGTACGATAGACAGTATCGTCGACTGAATTGGTTTGAAGACATATTTGCACCACCGCAATACTAGATTGAAATTCTAGATCTTGGTGTCATCTTGTGCACTGTATACCACATTGCGCTTATCAGTTTTTCAAAAGCATACGATGGTAAGGCTAGTGGGTTGGTCGCACTGCCACTACGTGATGATCGGGGGTTAGGTCGTCCAACAGCAGAGGTCAATATTGCATGTGTCGCTGAGCAGTCTCATTTCATTAGACTCCAAACAGTCGAAAATTGTCCAGTCCCAATCATGAATCCGATGTGGCGACGTTGGCATGAGCCCTCAGTTACAGCTTATATTGAGCCGTACTTACCGCGCAATGCAGAGTGGTACAGATTGTTTCCCCCAACTGGTGGATCAGGACACTTGATTATAGAAGATTAGAATTTGTAAAATTTTGTTGAATTCTTGTATGCCATTAATATATTCAAGAAGTCTTGTAATGTTTTGCAAGATGAATGTATTGAAGGAGGACACTTAAATTTTTGAATATTGTAGTGTCTCATGTTGATACAGTGGATTATACTTTATCTAATAAAAGCAAATTCATCGTAGATACAATGCGCTCTAATACTACTGCTGTTAGCGACTCAACGACCAACAAAGAATTTAGACCACCCAGATTGGCATTGATCTTAAGAAGCACATTTGACACCTAATTTACCAAAAAAAGAGTTGTAGAATATTTCATCCATCACTAATGATCGAATTTTGGCCCATCTGTGTTTCTAACCACTGGACAAGATGCTGATCCTTACTTGGTCGACCAAGGGTAACTTTTCAAGTATACCTTCGTTCACAACATCAGGAAGGTTATTGATTCTATCCGTAAGCACGAGACGAACATGTGGATTATACTTTATCTAATAAAAGCAAATTCATCGTAGATACAATACGTTCTAATACTACTGCTGTTAGCGACTCAACGACCAACAAAGAATTTAGACCACCCAGATTGGCATTGATCTTAAGAAGCACATTTGACACCTAATTTACCAAAAAAAAGTTGTAGAATATTTCATCCATCACTAATGATCGAATTTTGGCCCATCTGTGTTTCTAACCACTAGACAAGATGCTGATCCTTACTTGGTCGACCAAGGGTAACTTTTCAAGTATACCTTCGTTCACAACATCAGGAAGGTTACTGATTCTATCCGTAAGCACGAGACGAACATGTGGATTATACTTTATCTAATAAAAGAAAATTCATCGTAGATACAATGCGTTCTAATACTACTGCTGTTAGCGACTCAACGACCAACAAAGAATTTAGACCACCCAGATTGGCATTGATCTTAAGAAGCACATTTGACACCTAATTTACCAAAAAAAAAGTTGTAGAATATTTCATCCATCACTAATGATCGAATTTTGGCCCATCTGTGTTTCTAACCACTGGACAAGATGCGATCCTTACTTGGTCAACCAAGGGTAACTTTTCAAGTATACCTTCGTTCACAACATCAGGAAGGTTACTGATTCTATCCGTAAGCACGAGACGAACATGTGGATTATACTTTATCTAATAAAAGCAAATTCATCGTAGATACAATGCGTTCTAATACTACTGCTGTTAGCGACTCAACGACCAACAAAGAATTTAGACCACCCAGATTGGCATTGATCTTAAGAAGCACATTTGACACCTAATTTACCAAAAAAAAGTTGTAGAATATTTCATCCATCACTAATGATCGAATTTTGGCCCATCTGTGTTTCTAACCACTGGACAAGATGCCGATCCTTACTTGGTCGACCAAGGGTAACTTTTCAAGTATACCTTCGTTCACAATATCAGGAAGGTTACTGATTCTATCCGTAAGCACGAGACGAACATGTGGATTATACTTTATCTAATAAAAGCAAATTCATCGTAGATACAATGCGTTCTAATACTACTGCTGTTAGCGACTCAATGAGATTACGTTTAGACTATTTACTCTAGATTTACTAGACTGCAACAGTGATGAGGAAATCATGGAAGGTGAGAGGAAAAGAAAAACAAGCAGTATTGCTATGGAGGAAAATATCACGACCATTCTCGACGTATTTGGAGCCGACGATTGTTGAAAAAAATGTTTATTTTTAACAAATGAAATTGAATACATATTTGAAACATATTTTCAGGACTTCAAAAGCGAGATCGGTTTGTCGTCGAAGATTGTTGAAAAAAATGTTTTTTTTACTAATAAATTTTATACATATTTGAAACATATTTTCAGGACTTCAAAAGCAAGATCGGTTTGTCGTCGGAGATTGCTCAAAAAAAAATTATTTTTTTACTAATTAAATGTAATTGTACACATATTTGAAACATATTTTCAAGACTTCAAAAGCGATTCTATTTTAGAGTTTCATTTTCAATCAACATTGTTCACACGTCATTTCTCATAATGTTACAACTTATTCCACACACACATCATTTTAAATCTTAAAACAAATAACAATTCTGATGACTACCAGTACATGAAAGCCAAATGTGGTTGCACTGATCAAGCGGGAGGAGGTCGTCTCCTCGTACTAGCCCTGTAGCGTGAATTGTGTTCCCTACGGTCCGCCTCAGCCCTGCTTCGTATTACATCTGGGTCTTCGAAGTCTGAATCATCTTCATACTTCACAAGAATCCTAACTCTTTCCATTATTTCTCCAAGGTCTAAGTAGTTCTGCAACATCATGCGTACGTCCGCATCGGTTAGTATATCGACGATAGAGTCGTTGTACAGATCTTGGTCCATCCTAAGGTAGACAATGGAAAAGACGTTGAGTTGCTGATTATCAAAATGTGATCTGACAATTTGATTTAATGAAGCTGTTAGGTTGTTAACACTTCTCGGAGTTCTAATTTCTGTATTGATCACTGCCCATCCCGGAGCACGTTGGAACCGTGCCCCGTATTCATTGAGTGCGGTGTAATGGTTCACGTGAATTGCAAAGGGAATTGACATCCTAATGACATAAACAAGAATGAATTATTTAAAAACCAAATAAACATAAATTAAAATTACAACAACCACACCAGTTTAAGCATCAGTACAGAATGTTTAAAAACAACATAAACTAATAAGTCTACTAATATCCAAACCCACCACCACTATACCCACCCCTACCATACCCACCACCACCATACCCACCCCCACCATACTCACCCGCCCCAGCCCCAGAACCACCACCAGCATGTCCTCCCCTGCCATCACCACGCCCTCCCCTCCCATCACCCGGTCCCCTCGCATCATCACCGTGCCCACCATCACCCCCATGACGACGCGCCTGCTCCATGTGCCTACGGTGCATACCCTCCCCTCTAGGCCTAAGGCCTCTGGTGCGACGCCCCGCGATGTACCACTCCATGCCAGCACGAGGCTGGTTAGGGTTCCTGTGACGTGTGGGCGAATCAGGGGTGGTCGGGACATTAAGCCGGCAGTACTCAAAGGCCATCTCCGGCGTATCAGCCGCCCAGGGGGGGAAGCCGGTGGGCCAGCCGGGTTGTTCTCCGGTGCGAGTCTCATGATAAGCGGCGCTGTCTCATCCCAATACTGCAGTAAGGTATAAATGTGAAGTTAGTATTTAAAAACAATTACAAACAACAAAAAAATTTAACAAGACAAAGTATTTACCTGGAGCTGATCCTCTCGTCGTGTACTGGGCCCACCGTCCGCTCCTAGTGGACGCACCTGAACATGAGAAAGGCGCTGGAACCACCGGATGTAATCCGGGGCCACGGCCCATGCCATCTGCGCACGCGTCAGAGGAAACCTCCACCTGCTGGGCCCTGTCGTGTTGTCCCACACGGCTGTCCCGTAGTCGTACGTAGCAAGGTACGTCTTCCCATGTCTGGGACGATAATGGCTGTCGGGTCTGATAGGCTGAGGGGGGATAGTCTGCACGTATCCAAACTGGCGCAGACACCGCTCCGGCATATACGGCTCAGCAATATCCAAGAACTGTATGGTGCCATAGTACCGGGAGCGCGCCTGTGATACGAGGGCACCCTCTGCCTCAAATGGCAGCCAAGTAACCTACGTTTCATTTAATGGAAAACAATTAACAACTTAAATGAGAAACAATGTTTGACGATACGTTAAACGTCAACTTTTTATTACTACAATCGCTAAGCAACTCGTACCTCAGTAGAGGACATCGTGTCCAGCCGTCCCCTCACGAAACGTAGCCTCTCATCATCCATCAAATTCCTCGTGTAACGAGGCCACCTCGCCGCCGTCGGGGAGCAACCATCCCAGTCTGAAAGGGGCTCCGGTCTGAACATGGGGAAGTACTCGTAGATCCAGCACTGCGGTGATCATCCGAAAACATTAGCCAAGATAGTCAAACAATAACTTTACAATACTTAAGTCGTGAGCTCGCAATCAAGTTCTCACCTGAAACAACGTCAGGCAACCAGCCAGCTGACGTGTATCCGCCCGGGAAGCGATGCCGAGCTGTCGGTACAGGTATGCCAGTGTCCCGGTCCCCCACGCATACAAGTGGACCCTACTAGGGTCACGGATGGGCCAGTAGGACGAGGGCATAACACGATCCCCGCCCTTGTCGATGATCAATGAGTGGGACACCAGCCACCAGAGGAAGGCCGTCGTCTCCTGAAGTGGGGTAGAGTATGGACCGCCACAAGTATCATGAAGAGCTCGGTAACGTACCTGACTCTTCTCCAGGAACCTACAGTCTATCAGCTCCTGCTGGTCCGCCGCGCCAAACAGCCGTAGGAAGTGGGGGATGAGAACATGTAAGGGGGGCCGTATACCGAGGCGGGCGCCATCCTCGGGCTGGTACGAAATCGCCATGCCAGTGATGGGGATACCCAAAATGTGGTAGACGTCGTGGAGAGTAATAGTCATCTCTCCGAATGGCATGTGAAAGGAGTTCGTGTCAGGCTGCCATCTCTCCACGAACGCTGAGAGGAGCGCGAGGTCAAAACAACCATGCGCTATGTCGACAAGATGCGCAAGTCCGCTATCCTCGACCGCTGCTAGAGACTCTGGGTGCCTCAATGTACTCAGAGTCCACGCCTCCAAATACTTCGTCTTAGGCTTGAAGCTAAGACATCCCTTCTCCTGTTGAATATTTATAATTGAGTTCACACTATGTTAACCATTTCCTAAACAATCTAAAATTTTATGGAATCTATTACCAGACGGGAAACATACCACTCCTCGCCACACGTCTAGCGCGACGTGACCACCGAAACTCGGGATCAAACTCGTATCCTGAGGGCCTCCGGGCACTGGAGTCTGCCCAAGCACCCAAGCATCAGCAGCCGGCATCTGCGCCACCCCCTCTGCCGGACCATGTACTGGGGACCGGCGACGACGGCGCACCCGTGTGCCCTCATGCTCAGCACCCGGCTCATCTATATCCTCGTCATCAGCGTCAGCCTCGCCATGACGCGTCTCCGGTCCCCCTCTGTGGAGGAGTAGGCCAAGAAGGACTATCAGACCTCACGACCAGCGTCCCATCGCCGATCAATGAGTCCAGATCCACACCATGCAGCTGGTCCACCTCCTGCTCCTCCCTCTGCTCCTCCTCCTCCGCATACTCCTCCTCCTCCCCCTCCCCCTGCTCCAGCTCATACTCCGCCCGCAACCTCTCCTCACGGGCTCGTAGAAACTCAAGCTCCCTACGCTTCCTCGACGAAGCTGTAGCGTACTGTGTACGCCTCCTCTCTACAGCAGCAGCATCAGGCCCAGTCACACGAGGGTGTGATGAGCTCTCGCCTCGGTCGGAAATCGTCTTACCCTTACCCAGACCGAACCCAAACCCTTGCCTTTTCCTCCCGCCATCTGTTGTTTACCGTAGAATTTAGTCATACTATTTTTACAGTTAGTCAAGACCGGTCGAGGTTAGTCAATACCGGTCATACATGCATCTCAGTAGTTCAACGTCAAAAACAAATTCATACAAATCCAGGAACTGATTAAAACACGCATAATAGAGGTATACAATGTAAAAAACGACCAAATATAACAAAACAGCAAAAAACGACCAATTATATAACAAAACAGCAAAAAACGAGCCCCGAGCGTTCCCGACAGCGCGCGCCGCGCGCAGTCTCTTCCCCGGCGCCAGCGCCGCCTCCGGCAAGCCCGCGCCTGCCCGTCCCGTCTCCGCGCGCCTGCGCCGTCCCAGTTCCCCGCGTGCCGCGCATGCAGGCCTCCACGTGCTTGCGCCGCCGCTTTCACCCGCGCGCCAGCGCGCCTGCTGGCATCCGCGCGCCTGCGCCCCCGGTCTGGTCTCCCCGTTTCCGAATTCGTCTACTGTTTTTTGCTAATTTTACTACTTTTACTACTATACTATGCTAAAAAACTGTAAATTATGACAGAAAAGAACCTGGTTTTGCAGATCGAACTAGCAGAAAATGATCTGATGAGCACTGGCTTTCCTCCTGCTACCGCTCTGCTCCCGCTCCGGTTACCGCTTCTAGAGAGAAGTCAGAGAGAATTCTAGAGAGATAGAGAGTTTTGAGATTTTGAAATTTTGTGGAGAGATAATAGAGGGTAAAGGTGTATATATAGAAGAATTTAAGAGCAAGGGCAAAATGGTAAAGTTTTTTAAATTTCCGACTGAGTGAAGTGAAAACTCGACTGAGCGAACGAGTTTAGTTTTTTAATAGGTGAAATCCATTTATTTTTACTTTGAATGCCCTTATAACCCAATACAAATGTCACATACTTTTCATATCTTTAAGGGCATGAATTCTGAAGTTATAAGGAGAAAATGAACTGATCAGATAGATTTTCATAATACCGTAAAATAATGAAGTCAGCAAATAAGTGTCACATCCCATCTTTCAGCTTTATAAGATAAGACATAAAAGTGTGTCCCTGGAAATCAGAGATCACATACCTTCTAAATTTCATGAACAATAATCCTAATGGCAGTTGATAAGTGTTCAAATGAGCATGATTTATAGGTGTATTTCATATATAATATTAGCACTTTTCTTGCTCATTTCTCCACTTCGGTTAGTTTTCCTCTAGTTTATGTTTTATTGTTTATCTCACGAATTTATTGGTTTAACATGAGGAAAACCAAGCTGGGAGTAAAGTAGATAAAGAGACAAACACATAGACGCAAACGGCTCAGAAAACGGAGTCCAAACGAAGAATCTAGAGCCGGTCAAAGTTTGAAGGAAAATAAGTCACGACTTACTCATGACCGCCTAGGCAACCGCCTAATTACCAGACAGACGTGAGAAGAAGAAGCTACCGCCTCTACTACCGCCTGAATGGTGGGCGGACATATGGCATGTAACCGCCTGGTTGTCATGCGGACAGCAAGGAGGACACCACGCGGACGCGTGTAAAAATCCAGATCTGAACGCGAACAGTTTTCTTCTTCTTCGCGCGCCGTCTGCAACTTGCCTTCGCCGACTTCTGCAACTCGCGCCGTCTGCAACTTATCCATCTACTCTGCACGATCTGTCCCCTGCAATCAATGAAGGAAGCAATAAATGAGCTGCAATCAAACGCAATTCTTCACCGCCTCAATCAATTCCTCACGCGTTTGCTGCTTCTTCACTTCCTCTATATAAACCCACGAGCTTCACTCAAAATATACATCCACCATTCACCAATCAATCCACGACCACTTCACCACACGCCATCTCATTTCTCTTCTCCCGCCTTCTCCATTTTATTTATTTTACAGTCCACCAAATTCACCTCTAGCCCTACGTACACAAAATAGCAGAGTGAGACGGAGTGATTACGGATGATTTCTATTACTCTCGTCTCTATCTATTTAATATGTTAGGCTAGTTTACGTTTACTCTGGGAATAATTATTATATATCTGTATTAACTATGCAATATTTCTACTGGTTTATTTTTATACAGTTTGTTACGTTTTAAAAGTCATCTCGCCTTTTTAATAGATCTCGCGAATTTATTAAATTGCTCTACTAAGTCTATTTTGATCAGACCAGGTGATAAAATAGACAGGTTAATTAAGGCGTAAAACTGGAGGAAACTTGTTATGATTTAATAAGTTAGTATTCAGTTGCAAATGTAATTCCTCAATACTCCTCTGCCGTTCGCAGGCTTTTGCTCGAACCTTGATTAGAACCTTGCATTACAGGTGAACGAGTTCTTATGAGGCTATGACTTAGTCCTTAAGATAATTACAGGAACCTTGCCAAATTATTAAACCAGTAGAGAGATAGCTTAATTATGCAGATTATATTAACCTGACCCAGAGTTCCATTTTATTTATCTGTCAACTTAGTTTATTTTATCTTTTCTTTTTATTATTTTACAAGTACATTAATCAACCCCCCTCTTGTGACACGCTTAGGTACTATTATATGTACATTAGTCCCACGGTTCGACATCCGGTTGCTTACATTTTCACTATACTACTGCGACCGGGATTTATTTGCAGCCCGACGTTATTTTTGGATTTTAATTTCTTTCTTTTATGTTAATTACACCTGTTCTAACCACTCACAATATAGCGTCTGCAGCAGTGCCACATAAAACTAAAGTTACGTATTCAACATTACAATATTAAAGGTAAAAAATATCAATCACATATTTTACTGCTAAATTCTCACTCCTAATTTCAAAATAGAACTTAGGGCATCCACAGTCGGCTCTATTGCACCCAATAGAGTTAAAAAAAATAAAAAAATGTTTTGAAAGTGATGTGTAATCAACACACTTTGAAATAAAATAAATATTTAAAAATTATAATAAGAGTGAGAATATTAAGATAATAAAAAAATAAAGTGTAATTTAAAAAATATTCTCTAATAACATAACACTTAATAAGTTGTTTACTCAATGCCTTAAACAAATAACAAATATCCTCTTCTTACTTTAGGATATAAAAATTAATTAAAAATCTCTAAACCAGCAATTTCATGAATTTTAATTTAGTTTTTCAATTTTCTTATATAAAATATAATTTGTACGAACAAAAATTGAACACCACAATATTTTTAATAAATGACTCATAATTATCATACTACCTTTTTTAAAAGTTGGTATAAATCAATTACTTTATACTTTTATTTGATTATTTAATTATTAATATTATTTAATAACGGTCTTCATCTTTTTGATATACTTGTTTTACATTTTATTCTAAATAAGCTTTTATGATATAAGTATCTCAAAAATTATATAAACATGAGAGAAAAAAACTACTTTTTTTTTTTTTTTTTTTAAGAAAAGGGTCAAAAAATTATCTTCGATCATTGCGTAGTCGTGCGCCGTTCCCTCCCCTCGTCCCTCTTGTCTACCGCATCCATTGCCGCCTTCGTTGTTACCGGCATCGCTGTGTCTTTTCGGCTCTCTTGCATCGGACTTTTAGCTAGCAGCACTTCCTAACACACTCTCTGATCAAAGATGGTGCTGGCTTTCTCCATAACACCAAAGTAGGGTGTTACTCCTCGACATAACTGCTGCTGGCTGGACTCCGATTTCGCCGCTGCTAGCATCATAATTCGGCCCGCTTACCACTCTTTCCCTTGTAAAGCATTTGATCATTATATCCCCAGTTTCTAACCTCTAGCGCAGCAATCCCTGCTTGCTTTCTCTTGGGAATGGATAAATGGATGACATACAAGACCAAACGTGTTTGACGTGTCCTTTCATATTGACTTGAGGGTAAAATTAAAGAACCCTAGCTCTTTGTGAACTGATATTCCGGATGTAAATGTAGTGATTCTGACTTTTTGGTTGAGTTACTTGAAACGATTTGACGCTTGCGCCAAATTAAGGACCGATAGAAAGAGCCAGGTGATAAAGTGGATAAGAGGGTCATTCATTTCTGGTGAAAAACAATTGGCAGGGGTACCTTTAGTTTCTTTTTGTTCTTGCAACTATTGTGATCAAGTGAATTTGGTTACGGCGCCAAACCTCTGCTATTATCGGTTTCTTGGTCTTACTAATATTGTATTCATTGCAGGCGGGCTACCCCTCAAGCTTGTACCATTTTCCGGGCTTATATCGGCCAGGTTCGAGTTTTTCCTCTCTCCGTACTTCCTCTGAATTATCATCTGGCAAATACCTGAATTTCTGAAATTATCTTTCTGTGGTTTCAAATTTTGTAGAAGTTCGGTAGCTCGACTTCGTTGCTCTTCTCGCTGGTGAAATGGATTCAGATTTGGGTCCAAAGGGTGAAGAACCCGCTTCTTGGGATGAGCTTTACAACATAAATTTGGTCCCCTCTGAGCTGTTCATCAAATTCCGCAAAGAGTTGGAAGGGATAAGAGTTGGTGTCAACTTTGAAGTATGTTGTCTATTTCTTGCTGATTTGACTAATTTTTTTTCTTTAGAAGAAATCTCATATGATGAATGGTCTGCAAAAGAACTGAACTTCTTGTGTCTGATTGTGGTAATGAGTAGCTCTCTTTGATTTTTGTATGATCCGGAAGATAGACAATATGAGGGGTTTTATGTTGTTCTAAATGATCGTATAATAATGTTGCATGATGTTTCTATTTTTCTTTCTACGCGGGGTCAGCAGGCTAGGGTTTCGGTCCTTCTGAAGCAAATTGGTACTCTAGACTTCAGTTGATACTCATTTCCCGTGTTCCATGGAGAAAATTGTTCTCTCTCATTTCATAAGTTAGTATTGGAAGTGTCCTGCTCCTTGCATCCCATTACTGTATTATACGGCAAATGCTTCCTTATTTACAGTAAGGTCCATGCTTAAATTCTTACAAAATTAAGCATGATTCAGTGCAATTACATATGAACTGTTATGATTTTGTACAGTTGTATTTGATTCCAACAAATTTGAAACTTATGCATTACCTATGGTTTTTGTAGTTTTACAATGCGCCAACCAATGATTTCCATGCTAAGCTTGTGCTAAAACCTCTGTCGTCAGAAAGATATTGGAAATTCATGTATGAACCTATCCATCAAGATGTACGCATTTTATCCAAGAAGATCCCCGTCACTAAGTTTCTGAATCTCCAGGTTCAATGTCCTTACATTTCTCTTTCCTTTTAATTATCTATGCCGCTACCTCATTTTCTATATTAAAATTTGTATCATCTTGGTAGTGAACAGTAAGGCATGACTTGTATCTGCAGGTTGGTGTGGGCCATAACTTTTTAATGCACTCAACTGGATGGAAATGGAAACTGAATACTTGTTTGGGTGGAGATGGTTTCTCTCGGATTCGGAATAAGACATCTCTTGGTGTGTGCCCAGGTGTAGATTTTAGATTTGGGTGGAGAGCTGATTACGTTCTTCCAGAGGTTACAGGGTATACTCGCAGACCATATTATCTTCAAGTTCATGTATCATTTGTGGAGAAGTCATTTTAAGGATTCCATGTATGAGGTTTCGTTTTCTTTTTTCTATCTCTTCTTTCCCAGTTGCAGCTAATCTTTACTTTTTTTCCCCTCTCTGCCCTCTTTTCAGGGCTGTTGGAACAGGAGAACCACTATTCAACATGAATTCAGGGAGCCTGCAAGCATCTCTTGATAGAGTTGAGGCTATATTCTCCCACAGGAATGATTGATGATACTTCACAATAGACTAGTCCTTTCTCATTTTGTCCAAGCTTTTGGAAGTTTATTCTGCTATATGGTATGGAGTATGAGATTTATTTGCTTGGTGGATGTGAAGGGTTTTTGCGAGAAATTATGCAGATCTACTGCTTTGTATCTGCTTAGTAACATAATCTGCTTTGGATAGAAAAAGACTTGGTTCTTCTTTTAGCTCAACTCCATATTCGTACTCTGACTATAGTGGGCAGACTCATTCTGGGACATATGCTGAAGCAAGCTTGGTGAATTTGGTGGGGTTTGATATAATTAGTAGATAAACTACTTGGATCCTACACTGGAGTTGCGTTATCGATTCTTCAGATTTGGGTTAGCGCTATTATAGCTTCCTGTTGAATTGGCCAACTATCGCACAGTATAAATACTTTTAGTCAGGAGCTCATCATCATGGTTGTTGTCATGTGACGCGGTTGTAAATTATACTTGCCTTCAGTAAATTCTTGCTAATTTATATCTTCATTTTTATTTGTTTTCAAGCTGAAATAGCAGAATTTTCCTGGTTTTTTTTTACTGGGTAGCAGTTGTTTGATATCGTTTTGTTACCACCTCTGGGAAAAAATGGCACCTGGAACAGTAACAGTTGTTGCAGCGATGAATGATCAGTCTTCAGCCATTTGAAGTGTTTTTTTCTTTGGTTTCCCCCTCTGGTGCTAATTCTCTAATGTTGGCATAAGATTATTGCTCCATGAATTTATATGGCGGAATGACTTTGTAATGAGAGGTACACAAGCTTCCGTTTTGGGTTATGATCTGCTTGACCTCTTCTGGCTGTGCATGGTTATGTGGTGTTTGGCACAGAAGTCACATGCACCTTTCGGTGAGTTGAGTAAAGACGTAATGATAACTCTTATCTTATGAGTTCAGGTTTTGACCCGATGATGAGAAAACCTAATACTCCATCTGTGAACAAATAAAGATAAATATGAAATATCATTTTCGAATGGGGGAGTACGAGTCAGGGGCTGGCTGTTCTTATCCTTCTTGACTTATATTTAACGGAATTTGGTTAGTCTGCTCAAACTAGTTCGACAGGACAGGATGCGAAACTGGATCACTTTGAAAAAGATCCGAATTTTGGTTCCTTAATACTAGTTTGCCACACTACAAAGATGTGACCCGAACACGTGATAGCAATAACAAGAAATAAATATCATTCACCTATGTACACTACTTTTTCATATGGGGAGGTCGATGTATATTCATCGTTCTTATGGAAGTTACCAATAAAAACACCTCTTTTCACAGGCGGAAGCAACAGGGGTCAAGCTTCAAACCCCCTAACCACTCGGGTTGGAGTAAGGGGTTTAAATCTTAGATAACTAAGTTTCAAACAGGTCTTGAACAATGCCACTAATGATTTCCATTTTTGCTATATCAATGCGATGGGCCTACAAGTTTGAATATAGGAAGAAAACTTAAAGACCCTCAATAATATTGATCAGTGTGCTTTCACGGGCACCGTTCAGTTGATCACATATTGCTTCCATATGATATCATTTATACGGACTTGGATCACTCAAAGACACGCGTAAATGGTCTTTAGCCTGACTATGTGTGTGTGGGGATCTTTTTCCTCAGCAATGGAGGGAGACGAGATACAAAGCAAGGGCCAATGTTTGAAACATGCATTTCATAAACCAGTAATCTACATAAGGAGGATTACGAATTTACAAAAGACTTTCCCCTTGCAAAACTTTGATGCACAGATATAGATACTGAGGCTACCCAGCATCATTTGTACAGCATTTGGATATAGACGGATGGCACCGTGAAGATGATGCACCTATGTGGTTAACTGTTAATCAACAGGGATATCTACTGCCATCTTCACTTCTGAATTTGCCAAGACCTGAAAAAGATGAAAGACAAGCATTGCAAACATAGGTGAAAGGACCGAAGAGTAGCCATGCACTACAGACCACAGGGGCGTCAACGAAAAGAAAATTTGAGAATGCACACTGCAGCTAAGATGACCCACCAAAATTGTGTTTTCCTGTACCCTACTGCAAGTTCCCTTTTTATCAAGTTTCAATTTTATATCTACGTAGTCATACTTTGTATCATCATCCCAAGCCATAGATATTTCAATTTGACCAAACGAGCTGCATTTTATAGTACCACACGTCTTATTGTACGATTCAGAGTCTACGAGTAGGGTAGGCCAAGAAAGCAATCACATACCACTCTATTATGGTTCAGGATCATTGTCTCGCCAGGATATAGGAATATCCTACTTGCTCAATGCAAGTGCCTAGCAAGCATTTCATTTTTTATCTAGACGGCGATAGTGCAAGGTCAATAGGACCTGTACCTTTTTGAAATCTTCAAGAAGCAGGTGTGAATCTCTAGTATAACCAGCGTCCTTCAGAACCTGATTTAGAACTTCCTGCATTTCCACCATCTCAGTAAGTCAAACCCCCAGATAAATACATACAAAATCATCCAAGCCAGTGAGAAACAGCATATGCAAGATCCTCTGTATAACAGTATTCAGCAGAATGCATCTGATAAGCTCGAGAAATTTAGTACATGCAAGCAATGAGTGTCACAATAGATTTATTAAGCAAATAACCATGATAATCTCCAGTACGGGGAGAAAAGAAATCGCAATTGCAAAAGCAGGAATTAGTTTCACAAAAAGCCTCACAAATAGATATACAAAATAAGGAAAATAAATACCTCTCTATGCTGATCAGACAGGAAGGAACCAGTCAAATCATGTAGCACTTCTAATATGTCATGAAAAGTGACTTTCCCATTGCCATCAGAGTCATATACCTTGAAAATAACTATGCACAGAAATAGTGAGTCCGTGAAAAATTGGAGGACATGTCAAGCTTATGGAACGTGGCATGTGTATGAGAGGGAAGCATAAGTGACCAGCACAGAGAAGCCACATTTAGTATGAGACGTGTATGAAAAGAAATGCATCAAACCGTTTTAACCAGAGTACAAGAACATATATGCTATTTAATCATATACCAAAAAGTGCATGCCCATAAGAAAACGAAGAGCAAGTTCAATTAAACAAAATCATAAAGAACATAGTTCAGAGAATATGTAAGCAATACATAAATAAAAATATTTAGGAAGATTCCATGCTTTCTTTCACCAGGTACCCTAATTCGGGAGCATTTGCACTAGCTAGAAAAGTACAACTAATCTTAATATCTAAAAAGGTAGAACTCACTTTCTATTAGCAGCAAATAAATTGACATAAAGAGCAACATGTTGTTAGGATATCAGCAGATTTGACCGTTCTTCACCAAGTACAAGGAGATAAACCTCGAGCTTTGCAACTTAGTAATGAATGATATGAGTAAGCCATTTCTATCCAAGGTTGCACTGAGGCAAGCCTACTTTCAAAGTTTCAACCGTACATAAATATAAATATCATCCCAGAAGGTATATGAGAACTTTTTAAAAAATGAGCAATCAGCTTTACAAGATTTAACGTAGATATTTTATCCAAAATTAACCCTGTTCTCAGGATGTAACACAAATTTTACACCCAAAGCTGTTGTCCAACAAAGATCACCTCAAAAAGGGAGCATAGACATAACTAGCAAGTGTATGGACGTCGGTTTTTGCTCAATATCAGCTGATGTCATTTGCCCTTGCTAATCTCATGTATCAAATATCAGCAAGTGGAAATAGAACAACAAAAGAATTATATAATCTTTTTGTGAATCCTTACATCCATGGCAAGGCCTTAACATGGCTTAAACATAAGTCATCGCATTGGAAGGAAACACCTTGAAGATGGAAAACAGAGCTGGATACATTAACTACGGTGACAGGGCACCTACATTCAATTTTGTTCTCCACGCTTGCTTTGGCACTAAAAGCAGACAGGAACGCCACAAAGTCCTTAAAATTCAAACTATCCACCATCTTTAGCAGCCTCTGTAGACATCATGATAATCATAATCAACATTACACAAATTAGTGACAACATATTCAGGTAATACATTACAGAACATCAACACAAAATAGTAGTAGCAGCTAGCAATATGGGAGCAGCCTAAACCACGAAAAAAGGGGTTAAGGAAAGTTTGTTTTTATTTCATGGTACCTGTGACAACGGGTTAAGGGAAAACTCTGGAACAGACAAGAATTCATCGGCTGATATATATCCCTTTCCATTACGGTCTAGTTGACAAAACCTTTGATACAAAGAAACTATTTCTTGATGTGTAACTGAAATGAAGACAAACGGTTGGTACAATTAGTAGATGTAACTTAAACGCAAATATCTCAGGTTTTCATCCCATACTAAAATGAACAGAGAGTGAAAGAGAACAGCTTACATAAGTTATGGCAATATAATTGGACATCCTCAATGTCATATTGGGTAAGTGTCGACGGAGAATTACCCATCTGCTTTTAACTCCACCAGAACTATAGTCATTCACTGGATAAAGGACAAAAAATTACATGATATTGTTTTACAATCCTAACAATTTAACATCAGAAATGCAAGCAAGCTCCAAGCATTGAGAAGAAAGCACAAAAAGAATCAAATAGGACCAAGAGAAGGAAGCACGAAAAATGAGTTGAAGAAAGACAGCACAAGGTGAGGTTACGAGAGAGTGGTTTCACTCGGTAGAATTTATCAACCTGCTATTGGAGAAAATGTATAAAGTTTGACCGACACGATAATTTCAGAATTATGTTCGTTAGTTTTCGATGCCCCCCATTCATCTCTTGATGATCATTTACTCGAAAGTTTGAATTATAATTCATCAGTACTTTTTCATAATTGCATATTTTGTTACAGGACCATGGGAGAGCCATCCCAAAAGCTATCTCAAGGAATGGAGAGCCCATAGTCCTATATGACACCACACCCAGCCTCCCATAAGGCTGATGTGGGACCAAAGTTGACCTAGAAAAGAAAATCCGATTGCAGGCTAATAGAACGAAGAGAACTCCAGAGTCCAGCTTCTGGGACGAGTTAAAATTTGACCTCACAACCGGATACAATGAAATTATTACGAACCCTACAGCAATCCAAACTCATACAGTAATTTATAACAGAGAGACGATTCATTTGAACTTCGCACATACAACTTTGGCAAAATGGAAGCAGAATTTGGAGAAGGAAAACAGCCCCAGGAAGATTACCCGTCGATGAAAACGGCAGACGATGTCGTGGAATGGAAGAGTGATCGATTGAATATCCGTTTGAGAAAGGAGATGACTGAGTGTAGTTTAAACGCCACGTTCCATAGGTTCTCTCTATTTTTTTTTTGGAAAATTTCATCAAATACCATTATATTTTTGGTTAATTCATGAAATACCACTAAAAAAAAGAAAATTATAAAATATCACTATATTTTTATAAAACTCTATCACTATAGTTATTGATCGGAAAAAAGATAAAAATATCCCTACTAATTAATAAATTACTTTTAAAGTTCACAATATGCCCCTAAGTATTAAAAAATTTATAAAAATAACAAAAATATCAAAATACAATAAAATTAAAAAATTTATAAAAAATTTAAAAAATTTAAGAAATTAAAAAAATTGAAAAAAATGAAAGAATAAATTACTCAGAATCCCCTTGAGGATTTAGGATATTACAATTAACCCCCTTGTGTTTATCATAATTACTAGTAACCACCTCGAGGTTAAGGTATCTTTGACTACGAGCCCTTGAACTATATTTTTGTTATTTGGAAGTTAACTACGTGTTGACTTATCAGCTTAATCACATTAATAATGTCATACTTGACAAAAACACTACTTAATCTGCATTGTTATTTTCCTAAAAATGTCAACCTTGCCTTGAAAATGCATCTAAAGTGGGATGAGAGAGAGAGTTAGACGATGTTGATTAAGCAGTTTTGTTGTCCAGTCTGACATTATTAATGTGATTAAGTTGATAGATCAACACGTAGTTAACTTTCTAATAACAAAGTTATAGTTTAGGGGCACTTAGTCAAAGATACCTTAACCTTGAGGTGGTTACCAATAATTATGATAAACACAAGGAGATTAGCTGTAATATCCCAAATCCTCAAGGGGGTTCTGAGTAATTTATTCAAAATGAAAATATCATAAAATATTAAAATAAATAAATATTTCATTTTTTAAAATTTATTCAGTACCATAAAAAGAATATTGTGTTCTAAACAAATAATTTATACCATTTTTTCTAACAATTAAACAAATTAAGTACCATAATTTATACCAAATAAGTACCATAATTTTTACCATACATTTTTAATTATTATTTTCTATCAATTTAAATTATTTTTTCAAAGTAAATAATTTAAATTTTTTATTTTGCTAACAAATTTTAAAAATTAAAATTCCTAAATATAATAATTTATTTTGAAGAAATAATTTAAATTGATAGAAAATAATAATAAAAAAATGTATGGTAAAATTATGGTACTTAATTGGTAGAAAAACTGGTATAAAATTATTTATTTATAACACCATATCTTTTTATGGTACTGAATTAATTTTAAACAATGAAATATTTATTTGTTATAATATTTTATTATATTTTCAGTTTTTCAGTTTTTATAAAATTTATAATTTTTTATATTTTTATTGTATTTTGAAATTTTTGTAAATTATTGTGAATTTCTTAACACTTAAGGGTATATTATGAACTTTAAAAGTACACTGTTAACTAGAAGAGGTATTTTTGTCTTTTTGCCATCTGTCAATGACTATAGTGGCACTTCATGAACTTTTATGAAAATATAGTGGCATTTTGTGACTTTCTTTTTTTTTAGTGACATTTCATGAATTAGCAAAAAAATTAGCGGCATTTCATGAAATTTCCTTTTTTTTGGGTGAAAAGACGATTCATGGGTCAAAATAGACAAATAGTCACTTCCACTGGACATATATGAAACTGTCACAAGGACCACTTCAACACATATTCAATCTACAAGTTCAATACTAAAAGCACTGCAAGCATTCGACATAACAACCAAAAGAACAGGTATACCACAGGGAGCAACCAACCGATTATGTCAACCAACAAGATCGAATCGAAAAGCACTTGAAGCCATCGATAAAATAGCAAAAGGAACAACATATTAAACCAGAGGGTGCAGCGAAAGTGCTCAAAAGGGGAACAATAGACAGTAAAATGTCTAGCATATAACCAGTCAAAAACCAGAAAGGCAAACTAATTCCGTCAACATATAACATCGATTCAAAAAGCCATTGAAGCAATCGACACACCAGCCAAAAGGACAAGTAAATCAAAGGAAGTAACGAAAATGGTCAAAAGGGGGAACAACGAAACCCTAAATTAGAGAATGCTTGGCGTACCAGACGACCAGGGCACAAAAGGAGAACCCGACACCTGAATTGAAACCAAGAGCAAAGACGGAGTGTACGAACAACAAACCAGCAACCCAATCCAGATTTGTTCGATAGAGGATGAACAACAGGGACAGTGCACAGAGAGCCAGTGTTTTTTTTTTGAGAGAACTGGCGAAAATGGAGTAGGAAAGAGTCAACAATCGGCTAGACTAAGGGCGGTTCAGCCATAAAAAACCGGTCGACCGTATAAGGGGAAGAGACCAATATAATAGCGCCACGTGGAATAAACAAACGAAAATGGGAGAATGAATGATTGATGTAAAACGGCTCAAACCTAATGGGTGCGCAAAATAATTTTTCAAAAGACGTGGGTGGGGGTATGTTAATTTCATTATATGTCATGGGTGGTGGATATAATTTTCCCAAAACATTAAAGATTAAAACTGAATAGAAAAAGAGAGAAAATTTAGGAAAAATATTACCATTTCATGATGTTTTATTAAGATAACTAAATTTTAACTTTAATTAAAGTGTCTAAAGTTTTGGCACTCAATAAGCATAAAAATATTACATTTAAAAAACATATACTGAAAATTGATAGTTGGATATACCGGAGTTGAATAGTATCATATAGAAATATTACAAAGTTTTCATACAAATACTGTTTTAGTAAAAAAAATTACTTGCGTTAGTTTTGTTTTCAAAAAATTATGCAGAACTGCCAAATGATGGCATAAAAACCGTTCTAAAGCGGTTCTGTTTTAAAAAAAGAGCAGAAACCGCCCTGGCCTGAGGTGGTTTCAGCTTATTTCAAGCAGAAATTGCCCTGGTCGAAGGTGGCTTCTGGATAAATCGACAAGAAACCTTTAAAAAAGCAGGGCGGTTTCTATGCCAATTTTGTCTAGAATATGTTTTTTTTCAATTTTTGATCGGTTTATGCGATGCTTAAACGATCTTCGAAATTGATGAAATTTTGTAAGATGATATTCAAACTATTACTCTTCGGATCTATGCCATTGGCTCATCATTTCGAACTCATATGAGACCCACATGATTTCATGCAAATGCACCAGAGTTAGCGTTTTCTCTATTTTATAAATAGGGTAGGTTTTTTTTCTAATTTTTGATCAGTTTGTGCAATGCTTAGACAGTCTTCAAATTGATGAAATTTTTAACGATGATAGTCAAACAGTTATACTTTGAACTTATGTTGTTGGCCAAGCATTTCAAACTCATATGGGACCCACATGACTTCATGAAAATGGCACCAGAGCTAGCATTTTCTTGGGTTTTCCTAAATTTTGATCAACTTGTTCAATGCTTAAATGGTCTTTGAAATCGATGAAATTTTGTAAGATGATAGTTAAACACTTATAATTCATATCTATATCATTGGCCCAACGTTTCAAACTCATATGGGACATACATAACTTCATGAAAATGGCACAAGAGTTACTGTTTTCTCGTTTTTCCTAATTTTCAATCAGTTTGTCTGATGCTTAAACGGCTTATGAAATTGATAAAATTTTATAAGATGATAGTCAAACACTTATACTTCGGATCCATGTCATTGACCCAACATTTCAAACTCATATGAGACCAAACTTCAGGAAAATGGCATTGAAGTTAGTGTTTTCTCGGGTTTTCCCAATTTTTGATCAGCTTATTCGATGCTTAAATAGTCTCCGAAATTGATGAAATTTTTTAAGATGATAGTCAAACACTTATACTTTGGACTTATATCATTGGTCCAATGTTTCAAACTCATATAGGACCCACAAAACTTCATGAAAATGACATAAAAGTTAGCGTTTTGTATCTTTAGTAAAAAGAACATTTTTTGTATTGATACAAATTTGTAATTGAATTTTAATTTGAAAATAACACTTCATTCTTCTAAAGTGATAACATACATGTTTTTGTGTGCTTGCTAAAGGCACAACCTGTCTAGGCAGGAGCAATGAGTAGTATTAACATCGAAATTAAAAAACTACAATTAGTTGTATCCTCGGTTTGGGCAATTTTTCCTATTATGACCTGTTTCTAAACAATGGTGACAATGTATATGTTCTGCCATAGTTTCATTGTTCACATCCATTTCGTTGTGAATCCGAGAATACTTCGGCCTTACCTTATAGTTCATATTGCATCTGGTTATGGTACCACTTTATGTCCTATATATGCTGGTCAGTTGTGTTCATTACCAAGTGAAGTAAAATGATCGTCACCATAAGCATCAATCATTATCTTTAGCGTATATACAGGATCAATGTAATTGTCCCACAACAAACATGTTTTGCAACATGCAACCATCAAGTGAGAGTATGGGTATTTGAATGCTTGTCACATACCACATTCATAACTCATCTCATCGAAGTCAACTTTGTATTTCTCTTTTTTTTCTCATAACCTCCGAGCTGAAATCCTCAACCTCATACACTTGGTTTACCACATCAAAACCACTGACATTGTGACTATTTGGCAGTCTTTGATTTTCCTCGATCCTGGTTGTTGCGTAGTTTGTGTACAATGTTGTTCCTACCAATCGTTGCCCATTTTATGTATCAAGGTTGTCGTTGAAATATGTTACCAGCTTGTGCAGCGTGCTATTGACGATGGCAGTAATTGTTAGCAATCAGACGCTTTTGAGTACTCCATTTCTGTACTCAACTAAATTTGTAGTCATGTCCCCCTATATCCTGCCGTCATTGTATGCCCGCGACCACTTCTCTAATGGTAGGTCAGTGAAGAAACGTACAACGTCGGGGTGCTGGGATAAAAGGTGATTATACCATCTTTGAACGTGATGCCTTTTGAACCCGTAAGCTGAATAAGAAAGAATAAATCATTGTTAAATGAAACAATTATGTTTATTAATGAAGCATAATATTGAATAAATTAGGGTACCTGTACTGATGAGATACTTCTTCATCTTTTTGTTGTGAAACCTTGTCTGAAAGTTTGATGCAATATGTCGTATACAGTAGAAGTGGTAACCCATTGGGGTTTCTAATATTCATCTAATTCGATAATGCTTATGCTAGCCAGCACACAGTCTGTAATTATAGACACATCAGTTCTTTCACCTATCACATACAACCACACCTTATCGAGGAAGTACTTTCAAGATGCCAAGTCTACAGACCCGACTATGGCGACACAATAGATATAACTTTGTTATTTTCATCTTGTGTTGCCGCTATCAAAAGCTTGCCTTTGAACTTACCATATAAATGTGTCCCATCTATCTGCAGCAACATGGGTTTGAAGTGCTTGAATGCTGATATGCAAGGTCCAAAAGCCCAAAAGCACCTATTGAAGCACTTCACTTGTGTTATTTGGGTGTCATCCTGTAACATGGAACCACTTTTAGATTAACAATAGAACCGGATATGAGATGTTTTATGGCCATGAATAACCTTGGTAGCTGAGCGTACAAATCAACCCAATCTTCATACATTTTCCCTATTACTTTGCACCTTGCCAACCAAGCTTTCCTGTAGGAAACATTCTTAATATACTGGCCACAGATCTGTTCTATGATATCTAGAACATTCATGTCTAGGTTACGACTGATATGAGGAAGAAGGGCTTCAGCAATGAAATGATAATTCATTTATCAATGATCTAGTCCATCCTCTTTAGGAGCGCAGTAGTAGGGCCTTACTCTCGTTATTTTTCATTCGTCTCACCGTTCAATAATACGCCTCTTAAATGAAATGGACATTCATCGCCATTGACACACTGAACAACGTATGCTTTGCTCGAGTTCTTGACAATATCAAAATCTTGTTTTTTTATGTGATACTCCTTGACAGCACTTACCAAACTTTTTTGGTCATCAAACTCCTGTAGTAGCTCGAAATCTTGTACATGTTGCTAGTTTGGAACGTGTCATTCAACATCCATCTACATTGTGTTGATGGCATCCTAATCCACATGATAAGAAAACGAAGCATCTAGAATTTGTTGACTGCTTCCTTCGTCCTCATTCGGTCCATGAACAAATCTTGAGGGAGGAGCTCAACTTCATCGTATGATGATTTTCACCTTCTTTGGGCTCGTACAGGCTATCATCTTCATCATCGTCACCATCCATTTCCAAATGAATCTTCATGCACTGAGAGATGTCCCGACAACACTTATAGTTAGCAAGCATTGATTGAACATTAGTGTTTAACTGAAGCAGTGAAAACACTAATGGATTTTCGGTAAACAACTGTCGATATGTCATCCTCGTCATAGAGTATTTGTAATCCAATAGACGGATAGCCTCTATGAAAGAATGCTTTAACATTTGGATGCTGAAATCATCAGTGACCCGTTGAAGAAAGGTTTTGGTGTGTTGATTTCTACTGAAGTAGAGACTCCCATATTGATTGTAAGAAAGCTTGGAATTAACAAAGATTAGACAAGGAAATTTCATGTATCTGTTAAAAGCAGTAAATAAGTGAGTGAATGAAATAGGTTTAAGAATTTTGAAGATTAAAGTGAAACGAAGGTTGAAGTAAGGTAGATTTCGGAGAACAATAGGTACATATGAAGTGCTTCATTATTTGAGATACAACCATGAATATATATACAAAATATATCAACAATACTCATAACCATCTACATAGTATTTTTAAGACTCAATACCCTTATTTTATTGTCCCTGAAAAAGCAAGACTTTGATAGTGGTTCATGGATTTGACAACATGATGCAAAAGAAATAGAGATGCCCACTCCAAGACACAAAGGTACTCAAAACCCTATGTAAAGAAAGCAAATACACACCACCCCTCTGTCGTTGTTCTTGAAAAGCAAGACTTTGATAGTGGTTCGGTGATTTGACAACACAATGCAAGAGAAATAGAGATGGCCACTATAGGACACAACAATACTTAAAGCCCTCTACAGAGACAATAAATACACAGTACCCATCTATTATTGTCCTTGAAAAAGAAAGGCTTTGATAGTGGTTCGGTGAATTGGAATCACAATGCAATAAAAGTAGAGATGCCTACTAAAAGATACAACAATACTCAAAACCCTCTGCATAGACAACAAAAACTCAGTATCCCTCTATCATTGTCCTTGAAAAAGCAAGAATTTGATAGTAAATCAGTGATTTGACAACACAATGCAAAAGAAATAGAGATGCCCACTACAAGACACAACGGTACTCAGAACCCTCTACAAAGACAATAAATACTCAGTACCCCTCTATCATTGTCCTTGAAAAGCGAGATTTTGATAGTAATTCAGTGAAATGACAACACAATGCAAGAGAAATAGAGATGCCCACTACAAGACACAATGGTACTCATAACCCTCCACAGAGACATTAAATACTCAGTACCCCTCTATCATTGTCCTTGAAAAAGCGAGACTTGATAGTAATTCGGTGATTTGACAAAAGAATGCAAGATAAATAGAGATGCTTACTACAACACACAACAGTACTCTGAACCCTCTATAGAGACAATAAATATTAGTATCCCTCTATCACTGTCCTTGAAAAAGTGAGACTTTGATAGTAGTTTGGTGATTTAACAACACAATGCAATAAAAGTAGATATGCCCTCTACAAGACAGGTCGGTACTTAAAACCCTCTACAGAGATAACAAAGACTCAATACCCTTGTACCATTGAAAGCAAGCCTTAGATAGTAATTCAGTGATTTGAGAACACAATGCAAGAGAAATAGAGATGCCCACTACAAGACACAATAGTACCATAACCCTCTAAAAAGACAATAAATACTCAGTACCCCCCACTATCATTGTCCTTGAAAAAGAAAGACTTTGATAGTGGTTCGGTAATTTGATAACACAATACAATAAAAGTAGAGATGCCCACTACAAGACACAACAATATTCAAAACCCTTTACAATGACAACAAAAACTCAATATCCCTCTATCATTGTCCTTTTAAAAGCAAGAATTTCGTAGTAATTCAATGATTTGACAACATAATGCAAGAGAAATAAAGATGCCCACTACAAGACACAACAATTCTCATAACCATCTATAGAGACCATAATACTGAGTACCCCTCTATCATTGTCCTTAAAAAAGCAAGACTAGTGGCTCAGTGATTTGACAACACAATGCAAGAGAGACAAAGATGCCCACTACTAGACACAATAGTACTTACAACCCTCTATAAAGACAATAAAGACTCAGTACTCCTTTATTATAGTTTATCACTAGTGTTACAAATGATAAAGTGATATATTTAATATTTAACTGATTTTAATTTTCCCACTAATACATTAAATAGATCCCCACTAAGTCCTCATTGTATTTACTTTCACAAGAACCGACCTCACCAAATCTCACCTATAAATACCCCATTCCTCCTCTTAATTTCCCACAACTTAACCATTTCAATATTTCTCTCTCTGTAACAAGTCTTCAATCCTTTTGACCTTGTTCTCTTTCGATCTTCAGTCCTACAATGTTTCTTCTGTGTTTGTTGTATCTACATCACACACCATCCTTTGATATGTGTGATTTTATTTTGAGCCTACAACTTAGGGGAAAAAACACCTCTTACTATCACGAATAACCTTGACTTCAATTATTTCAAATTTCTGGTAGAAAGTAGTCTTGATGAAGGTGATCAGCAGTTCCACATTACTTCCATAATCCTTAGAGAATTTATTTTTCATCATCTAGATCCGTATTGGAGCCAAATGTTCATGATGAAGATGTGGATATGATGATAGAGAACTACATCTTCAACATGAAACCCATGGGTATGATTCAACTTCTGGTAGAAGTAATTAGGTTGGATTGTATAAGCGCATCCAATGACCTCCGTGCATCATCATCTTCCTCGTCATCATCAAACACATTTAGATTGGCGAAGCTAGTATTCATCTGTGATGAAATTTCAACTTGTGTGGTCGCCACATGTATACAATTAGATCTTGATGACCCTTCACCTGTTGGTGTCACAATAGGAGGGAGAAAGTACGTGCCCTGTCCATAAGATGTGTTGGGATCACCATAGGGAGATGAATAAGAGTGTGAGTAAAGTGGTTGATCCCAACTGGTAGTTGACTGGCCGCACTGGACTTGGCCTCCCCATCAACTAGACTGGCCGCTAATGGGGATATCCCATGGACTAATCATAGCCTGGGGACTTACCGTCGTCTGATCAAAATACGTACTCACATCAATCAAAATATAGTGATCTTGTTGGCTCGTTTGACCATCCCACTATGTTTGTTGGCTTGTTTGACCACCCCATTGTATGAGTAGTGTATGGGACACGATCCCAAGCACTTACTTAGTGCACATAAACTCGACGTGTCTGGTCAGCCGAATAAGATGGTTGAACAGAGTAGATCTAGCTAGACTGATGGACAACCTCAGGCTTAGGATAGGATCAAAAGGCTTGCGGTGGTAGATGCACTTCACTCTGCGGTCGTCTTCATGCGGCGTGTCTCCTTGGGCTATCATTGCATGAGAAAGGAGGCTGGTATACAATGACATCAAAGGGTGCATGCCGATCTATAGGAGCTTGGACATTTATGTAGTGTTGGTGATAAGACATTTCTATTTCCTGTGACAAATAACCGGCATAGTCTCCTACAACAGGGTCATGCACATAATGTCGAAGCTGATCTAAGCCATTAGCCTGTTAAAACCGTTAAAATAATGATCCGATCAAGTTATACTGTAAAGTTGTTATGGAATACAAATAAATTGTGATGCATATTAAGTGATTACCAATATGGGCTGGTGACGTGCCTCAGCAGTATAGCACTGTATGTTGTGCCATTGATACCACAACATGTACTCAGAGCTGAATGTCAGGGGAACAACTTAAGGGTACTCTTCTAGCTTTATTCGTTTATCTTCTCTGTCATTCCAAAGCTCGATGCACCTTATGTTCACATAGACCAATTTACTTCAACTCAGCCTGTGCGCTTCTGATTGTGAAGCTTATTGCAATCTAGTGGCGATGCAGGGATCGGCTGATCACCGCCAAAACATTATGGGCGTATTCTAGAATTTCTTCATTCTTTTGAGCACCCAGATTGGCCGTTCATGATCTACCTATGCATGGGTACATGTAAGTGCAAATGGTCATTACTATTACTCATTGTTGCATATAATTTTACTTTTGGGATGAGTTTTCGTGTTCAATTTTTGTTTGACACTTGTAGCTAGGACAATCCGACTGTCCCCATTGTGAAGTTACGTGACGCTCATTGTGCACTTGATTCAATTTCAATCCCACCCGCAGATAAAGATGTAAGTTCTTTTTTTGAATTACGCAGTAATTGAATTTGTTTTTTGTGATGTTAGAATTATAATTATATTTGCAAATATACTAGCAGTGGGTCAGACATCCATACGGTTATACTCCACTTGACACCGCCAACATAATTGTTCCACTAATATTAAACAACATCGTACAAGGGCATCAACCGCAGTAATGTGAGTACAATCAAACTAGGTGGCGCTGCACAAATCATGATACATGTGTGCCAAAACTGCCGACCTCCAGCTAAATTGAGCACATTCATGAAAATCTATAAGCAAATCCAGATATTTGTAGTCAATAGTATGATTGTCATAGCTTGGCAACAACACTTCAATAATGAACCTCATGATCCATGCCCAGGCATGTTGTTGGTGATCTTGAGCTGATTGTTTATGAAAACTATTTTGATATGTGGCCGGTATCTCAAATTTCTTGTGCAACCAAGACACATAAATCACGTAACCCCTAACGTCATCATCTTCTGGTCCTCCCCCCAAGAGTTCAAGACACAAATCAGCCACTGGCTGGTTCATCCGTCTAACAATAACATTACCATCCACTTTCAGACCACCAAGAAGATGAACATCCTCAAGAGTAATAGTTGCCTCACCAAATGACAACATAAAGGTATGAGTCTTCGGTCTCCACCTTTTAACTAAAGTGCTAACTATGGAATTATCATCCTTGATTCTAAAAAAAGCAAGTCCAAGAAATCCTACATCCCTAATGTAATCATGGAGGGCAAGGTGAGGGGGTTCGACATACACATATTGTCCGAATCAAATACAAGGTAATGATGATTTGCATGCATTATATTGTTTGAATCATATGAAAAAAGCGTTGCTAAGATGCACCGACTGGTATGTGAAAAGATTAGTATTTCCGATTCTGAGTTCAGTAGTTTGCCTTTAGAATGAATTTTCCATCTTCACAACCAATGAGATCTGCATATACAAGTAAAAAAATTGAATATATCATTAAAAATGTGGAAGTTTAATTGTAAATAAAGTTTTTAAACATTATACTACAAGTTAAAAAAACAATATACACATAGGAATTTAATATATAATTAAACTTCAGAAAATTAATTTCAAACATTTCTACATTTCCTAGTTTTCAAGTAATTGTACTCAAATTTAGAAGATCCACAATTTATAAATTAATTGTAGTTATTAATTAGGAATTTAACATATAATTAAACAATACATTAAATTTCACAAAATTAATTTCAACCTACAACAAAATTTCTACATAGTTTTTAGCTAATTATACACCAATTTAGAAGATTATTTTTTAAAAAGTAATTGTATCAATTAATTATGAATTTAACATATAATTAAACAATACAGTAAGATTCACAAAATAAATTTCAACCTATAATAGCATTTCTACATAGTTTTTAAGTAATTGTACACAAAATTTGAAGGTCTTCAAATTATAAATTAATTGTATTAATTAATTATGACTTTAACATATAATTCAACAATTCTCTAAGTTACACATAATTAATTTCAACTTATAATAATATTTCTACATAGTTTTTAATTGCTTATACACTAGTTTAGAAAATAAAAAATTAATTTTCTACAACAATTAATTACGAAATTAATATGCACTAAAACTATAAAATAAGTTTCACAAAATTAATTTCAACCTATAACAACATTTCTACATAGTTTTTAGGTAACTATACACTAATTTAGAATACCTACAAAATATTAATTAATTGCAAACATTAATTACGAATTTAATATGCACTTAAAAAACCTAAATTTTTTAAAAAATTATTTCAACCAATAAAAACTTATCTACATAGTTTATAGGTAATTATATACCAATTTAGAATATTAACAAATTATTAATTTTCTCCAAAAAAATTACGAATTTAATATGCTTTTAAACAATAAACTAAGTTTCACAAAATTATTTTCAACATATAACAACATTTTTACATAGTTTTTAGGTAATTGTAATTTGTACAGTATTAATTACAAATTTAATAGCACTTAAACAATAAACTAAATTTCACAAAATTAATTTCAACCTATATAAACTTATCTATACGTAATTATATTCCAATTTAGAATATTAATAAATTATTAATTTTCTACAAAGATTAATTACAAATTTAATGTGCACTTATAACAATAATCTACGTTTCACAAAATTAATTTCAACCTTTGACTACATTTTTACATAGTTTTAAGGTAATTATACACTAAATTAGAACATCTACAAATTAGAAATAAATTTATATTAGATAATAACCAATTTAACATATAATTAAACAATACAATAAGTTTGAAAAATTAATTTCAACCTATAACAACATTTCTACACAGTTTGAAGGCAATTATACACAATTCAGAAGATGAAAACATTATTAATTTTCTACAACTGTACATCCCTTGTTTATAGTTTATTAATTCATGTACGGTCCATATAACTCACACTAATAAACTTAAAGTTAGCAGTATAAATTAACCCTACGGGATGTCACCACTGTTGCAAACCAGATGTACAAGGCTACAAAAAACTACACAAAACGGTGTATATGATTAGATATATTTACAACAACATTTATAACATTTGATCCTATATTACATTAGTAACAAAATACATTTGTATCCCAAAATATATACATAAGCAAAATGGAGACACCTCCTAAAAATTACCAACCAAACCTACCCACCCTGCTCTTTGGCTGAGCATCTTTATCTACACTACACACTTGTAAAAACACTGATTGGAGAGATCAGCCCAGCCGCCGAGTATGCTATTATGCAACCCTAATACCCCTTTGGTTTACACTTAGATTACTTGGTCGAAGTTAACATGCAATCCAAATTATTTCATTCAAGATTCCAACTCAAGGCATGCATGTATATAAAGATTAATAAAACCAAGTAGTAATCACCAATCATATCATGAAATCAGATTGCATACATAAATCACACGTGAGCTCAAATAATAATAACCATATAAAGACTGCACACATAATCCATAGGTAAACTCCAATAATAATAAGCATATAAAGGTTAACAATAAACCACTCTTGAGCTTATGTTAATGTTCAATCCCTCAGGGCCCTCGTGTCACCAATTATGGAGTTTATGAGTTCATTTCAATATATCATAATTGAAATACCCCGAACTTAATTAGGGTGATTAAATTACTCTAATACGATATTGAGGGCCTATTAGTGCCTAATGAACTTTGGCAAAAAGAATAAATCCAAAAGAAAAGAGAAAATGCTTAAAAAGCGAAAAACGCTAAATTGAGCGTTAAGTGACCCTAGGAGAAATACAACCTCAGAAAGCGTATTGGATGGATTTTAAAGGCTTAATAATGCCTAATTAATATATGAGAGCAATTCTCGAAGAAAAGGGATCCATAAAATGAATTAAAAATGCTGATAAAGCTTTAGCGCACGTTTTTCGAGAAAACCCAAAAACGTGACTTTAAGTGGTCAAATGAACCCGTAAAAATTATAGTTCATTAAATAACTATAAATAAACATTAATGGAAGCTTAAGAGCCATTAAAATTAAAGAAACGAGAAAATTCCGGAAAACGGGTCCGGTTAGTGAATAGTGCTAAAACCGGGTAAATTAACGAGCGTTTTCTGTAAAAGATGAAAAACGCTCCAGCTGACATATATATGTGGGCTGGTTTTTAATATGTGGGTCAGCCCCCTCACACACATTAACTAAGCTAGAAAGAAAGAAAGAAAAGAAAAGAAAGAAGGAAAAAAGTATAAAAAGTAAAACACCCTCTCTCTCCTCCTTTATTTCTTTTCCCTCTTCTATTTCCTCTCTTTTCCTCTTCTCTTCTGAATTGCTCCTTCTTCCTCCCCAAGCAGCCGATTTTAAGCTCCTCCACCAACCTTCCATGGCTTCATCTCTTCTCTTCCTTGTACAAGCTCCATTAAAGCTCCAAATGAAAAATAAATTACATATTCTTCTTCTCCTCATCATTCTCTATCTTCCTATCTTTTCAAAATCTGAAAATAGTGAAGTTCATCTCCATGGGTTTTTCCCATTTGAAGAGAAAATGACATATTCTTGAAGCTTGGAGTCTCCTCTCTCTCCTAAGGTAAAAATATTCAAGAAAAACTCATTTTTTTCACCCTCCTTTCTTGAACGATTTTTCCCCTCTTTGATACCTCATTTTCTTCTTGTTTTTGAGCTTCATTTCAACCCTCCAATGGTGGTAGAACTCCCTTCTTGATTCAAGGGTTAGAACCCCTCCAAAACACCCCAAAGGTAAAACCCTAACTTAGTGCTTTAAGCCCCTTTCTTTGAATTGGAATTTTTCTAAGGGTTAGAGGTTTGATTATATTCATTTTGCGCCTCTTGAATGTTGGGAATGGAGTTTGGCAACTCCATTGCCCATTTGACCGAAATGGAGGAAGAGGAGAGGAGAAGACTTAAAATGGGGGCTCATGAAAATTTAAGGTAAGAAACTACCTCAATGTCTATATTAATTGTTTTAGAATTTGGGTTGGGGAAAAATAAAAGATGAGATGAAATCTGGAGCAAAATTGTGTTTGTTTGAGGCTAGGAGGAATTTGTGAGATTGTGTTGATTTAAGGGTCTAGGTGCCATTGCTTTTGAATTTGAAGCTATGTTGTTGTTTGCATAATTTGAATGAAAATATTATGTGCTGGTAGGACTCTTGAATGGATGTGGATAGATTAGGAATGAAAAGGATGAGAATTGGTGAAATTGGACATGCTAGGTTTATGGGGAGGTTATGGCGAAATTTTGATTGAAAATAAGTGTTTTAGGTGACTTTGGCAATGGGAGAAACTTAAGTGTTTAGTTGGGTTGAGTAGGGATGCTTAGTGGCCTTGGAATGGTAGGAGGAGAAGGGATTAAAGAGGGTATAAAATCTATAGCAAATAACATGTGAGAAACTTGGAATTTTTGGAAAAAGAGTTAGTGTTTATAACTTGTGAAACAAGGAGTGAATGTGGGTTTTAGAAGTGCATTTATGTAGGAATGATTTGTAATGGTCATTGATGGATTTGGTAAGGTTGGTAGGAGGTAAAAACTAGCAAGAAGAAGTTAGAAATGCATAAGAGTGCAAATGCAAAATGTGAGAATTTGAAGTTATGAATTTGAGCAAGAATTGGGTAGTGAATGTGACCAAGGATTTGGGGTGGTTTAAGGAGTGTTTTGAAGTGTTTAATTATGTAGGAAACTTGTGGAAAGTTTATGGAATGGTTAGGGGTGGATTAAGGGTTGATTTGGGGTTGAAAAATCCACTAAGTAGCAGTTTTTAGTAGGGTCCGGGACCTAGGATATGTACCAAGTCCCGGACCGCATCAAAAATCATGTCGAGAGTGAATCCTACAAGTGGTCCGGGACCTAGGTCCAGGACCAAGTCCTGGACCAATAGTAAAAACAGGCCGAGAGTTACCTTCTGTATTGGTCCGTGGGTCCAGACCAGGTCCTGGACCACCCCCAAAAATGCCTAGAAAGTGTTTTTAAGGGTTCTAAACATGGGGGATTGAATGGTATTGGGTTTAGGAGTTGTTTTGGAGTTGTTTCGGAGTTGTTTGGTGACCTTTAAAGGTCCTAAGAAGTGTAAACAAGTTTGAGGAGTGATTGAAAATGTTGTGAGTTTAAGTGCACTAAGTTAAACCGAAATAACGGGATAACGGGGCAAGTACGGGAGTAGCAATTATGTACCTACCATAATGCCTTAATATTAATTGAACCATTTGACATGTAATTAGTGGTTCAAGAGTAAGACATGAGGAACAAGTGTGAACCGAGGAACGTGAGAACACCCGGTAAAGTTAACCCCAGTGAAAGGTATGATTTTCTCATGCCCTTTATCCTAACTTGGTTACTTTGATTTGTGTGCTTGTTTGATTATGTGATCATCTAACAAGATAAATGCACGAATCGGATTGTTTGCACTTATTGGTGCTTGTATTGTATTGTTGTTTGTTGGATTGTATTTTGAATTAAAGTTTGTATAATTCATGAAATGTATGATTGTGGATGAATTGCTTGAGTGTGGAATGTGTGCTATAGATAGACTTATTGTTGAGTCTTGTTTGATTCATGACCCGTAGAAAGACTCACGTTACGAATTAATGAAAACGTGGAGACACACTAAAACTATCGAACCAGGAAACGATAACATAAACCTATGAACTCACTAGAATGTGAGAAAGTATACGGGAGTAGTAAACTCCCGATAACGGTTAGAGAACCGAATTGATTTAATCCACACAATAAATAATAGTGGAAGTATATGAGTAACCTCTATCTAGAGGATTGATAATAGTTCAAAATGTTAACCTTGAGTAAAGTAAAGCATGGTAAGGGATCACCAAACCCCTTAGAAACATAGTCGAACCCCAATAAGAGGAACCAACTAAAATGAACGATGTCACGAGCATGAGAGTATTCGATAAGTTGGGTAATACCCTAAATCTTAGAGTACTAGACATTGAGGAATTCCTTAAGCCAATAGATGTTATCGAGAGAGATACCTCTAGGCTAATCCATGAGATTGTGAAATGACTCCAAGAGAGGAGTTTTGGGAATTTGAGTAGTCCGGTAGAGAACTGACATTTGTGAACTTGAGGAGCTAGATGCATAGCTCCTTTTGTATTTGTAAGCCCGTGGTGGGTCTTGTGTATGACCCTGCCCGGAGGTCGTGGCTAAGACTTAAAAGATGCCTTTGAGTATTGATTTGGGAACTTGAGTATTGAAGTATTGATTTGGGTACGTGAGTATTGAGAATTGAGTTATGACTTGAGATACATGAGAATTTGAGTTTGAGTGGAGAATTGAGTTGAGTATTGTAGAACTTGTTGAGAATGTGAGTAAGAGTACCCAAGGGAGTGGGTAAGACAATGAACATTTGAGTAAGGCATAGTGAGGTAGAAACCCTCAAGCCTAAGTAAAGAATATGTCGAACTAACCTCTTGATGTGTGTGTTAGTGTTTGTGTTCCTTGTTGAACCTTGAATGTGTTAAAATACATATATAATGTATTGATACCTTGCATGTTGATTGAATTAAAACGAATCGCATGCTCTCGACCAATTAGTCGGCGTACCCTCGCTAGTACGCGGGGTATGCGAATTTCATATGCAACAATTTTGCTGAGCCCTAGGGGCATCGTTTTTATTTTCCAGGTACAACGAAGCCGTCAACCGTTCGAGAGTAGGATGGGGCTGTTATTGATATGGGTAGTTGTTTAGGAAATTGTATTTGTGTATTGTGGATTTGTAAGACCGAAAGGTCATGGATAAACTTGGGAATTGTAGATACTCGGTATAGTATTGAATGGATATTGTATTTGTATATTAAGGAATTGAAGTTGTATTTGCTTTGAGAATTGATCAAGGAATGGATTGTATAGTTTGGTTTAGTACGGTATATAAAACCCATTAGACCGATATTGTAATTGTTGTTATATTTGAGTTTGGGTTGGCCTTGTTAGTCACGTGGGTGACTAACGGCATTGTTTCACCCTCGGTTGTTTTGGAATTTCCGCTACTTGTGTATTGGTAATGGAGACGGGCTAGGAGTTAATTATGTGATTACCGGTAGGGTAGGGGTGTTACAAAAAGTGGTATCAGAGCGAAGTATTGCTTTGATGGTCTAAATACCGAGTTAAGGAAAATACCGAGTTAGGAATTAGAGACTTAGGGCTAAGGGTTGAGTGTTAGCGTGTGAGGTACGCTAGTTAGGAACTTCCAGTGTGATTTAGATACCTACATAAACAGACAGGAAAATGTGAGTGGTTGGAATTGACGTAGTTAAAACAAATGAAAAAGTAATTAAAAACTTAAAATACCTTACGGGCTGCAAACAAAATCCCGGTCGCAGTAGTATAGTACAGTGGAAGCGACCGGATATCAAACCGTGGGACTAAAGGGGAATTATCTAATTCCTAAGCGGTGTCACAAAAAGGGGGGATTAATTGACTTGTTTTTATAAATTAAAAAGTAGATAAAATAAACTGAGTGAAAGATAAATTAAACGGGACTCTGGGTTCAGGTTTATATGGTCTGCTCTTTTATGCTATGTCTACCGGTTTTATTGTGATAGTTTGGCAAAATTCCTGTTATTATCTTAAGGACTAAATCATAGACTCAAAAGAACTCGTTTACTAGAACATGCTCGGTCTAATCCAGATTCGAGCAAAACACATGTAAACGGATTAAGTATGAGAAATTATATTTGCGTCTGAAAATACTAACTTATTAAATCATAATAAGCTTTCTATAGATTTACGGCTTAATTAACCTGTCTATTTATCACGGATCTGATCAAAATAGATTTAGTAAAGAATTTTAATAAATTCATGAAATTTATTAAAAAGGCAAGAGATAAGCTTTAATCGTAACAAACTGTATTTAATTAAACCGGTAAAAACATAATTACATAATTAAACAGACTATAAATTAACCTTCACCCAGAGTATATCCTCTTTAGCCTGACAGATTAACTAGTAATATGTCGGTCAAAGGTTGGACAGAATAACAACGTAGTGGTTTTTGTGGATGATGATGGAATGAGATGGATGTCTAATATCTAGGTGAATGGAGTGTGGAAAATGGAGGAAGGATTTGATATGTAATGTGGTAGTGAATGGTGTATATTTTAATGGAGGGTTATAGGTGTATTTATAGTGATATTGGGGTAAAAAGGAAGGGTAAGTCGGTGGAGGTGTGTGAAAGGATAAAATTAATTTATCCTTTCATACCATGTCGATGGCTCCTGTAGCTGAATTTACCGACATGTCCGAACCAGCGTCCGGACCTGCTGGTTCGGACATGTCGACGCGTGTGAAAATGCTCGTTGACATGTGTCCGGACTTGCGTCCGGACCTATAGGGTCGGACATGTGTTGCGTCCGGATCTGCATGTCCGGACACAGGTCCGGACTTGTGTATTTTTTCTGCTTTCTTTGTAAACTTTGACAGGCTCCAGATTCTTCGTTTGAGCTCCGATTCGATCCCCGTTTGTTGCGTTGCAAAGCTTGTGAAGTGTACTATGTGATTCCAAGGCCTTTTTCTGCATTTCATACATAAAATATATCAGTTCATATCAAAACATAAATCCAAGAAAATTCACATAGCAAGTGGGAAACATTGCCTAAAGTGTTGCAAGTTATAAGGTATTTAAACCCT
The DNA here is from genome assembly GCA_023374045.1 of Limonium bicolor. Taxonomy (NCBI): domain Eukaryota; kingdom Viridiplantae; phylum Streptophyta; class Magnoliopsida; order Caryophyllales; family Plumbaginaceae; genus Limonium; species Limonium bicolor. Next base: position 74,883,518 of record CM041778.1, on the reverse strand, counting down.
AAAAGTCTATATGTTTCGCACTTATCAAATTCCCCCATACTTATCTTTTGCTTGTCCTCAAGCAAATATTTATGACAGAATCTTTAAACAAGTTAAATATAAAATAATCAAACAGGGAGAGCACAGTAAAGATTGCTATAAAACTTCTAGATTAAAGGGTACTAGAAACTTCCTTTTTTTTAGTTTTTGAAAAGAACCTTAAAATCATACAATCAACTATTAAGAAGGAAAAATAGAACCATAAGAATCCAGTTTTTAACCCTAAGCCAATCCACTATTTTCTTTCACATTTCCTGAAATGACAAGGGGCATGAAGTAAAATCATATTCCATTATACCTTTCAATGCCACGTACCATGATCCATAAATAATAAGTTTTCATCATTTAAGTACATAATGCAAAGATACTTCGATTGAAGTTTAATTTCCTTTCACCTCAGACTTTTCTCTCCACCCTTGTAGCGGTTTTGGGTCAACTATCCCAGATATAAAATACCTTAGGTAGCTAGGTGATAAAGCACCCCAAAGAACTTAATAATCGAGTGGACGAGGCCTGCTTAGGTTTAGAATATGGCTGTTTGGATTAGAGGAGTACCTTGCCTTGTTCTTTTTCCACCTTTTCATTCCAATTTAAATCCAGGCTCAAAGCTAAAAACAGGGCTCAAATGATAATTATTCTTAAACTTTAAGCAATTTCTAATCAGAATAATTTTTAAAATGGTTGAAAATTTTTAGTACCCCATAATGTTTGTAGGTTTGCAATATTTCCTCTATGGCTCCCTCTTTGACTATTTCAAACTTAACAAATTTAAAAAATTGTCAAAAGAGAAAAACTTAAGAACAAGCTACGAGGGTACGAGTACCCCCCCCACACTTAAGCTCAAGCAATGCCCTCATTGCGTAGAAACAATAAATTAAAAGGGCATGCAATCTGATAAAGGAAATTACACAAAACAAAGCAAAATGGAATATGAAATATCAAAAGAGAAAGAGTGTACTCCCCAGAGTTTGCAGAGTGTGCAGAGCTCCCCCACACTTGAGTGCAGCTGTAGGATTACATGAAATGTACCTGTAAAGAATATTCTACACAACCAGAAGAACTCAAGTAAAACCCGCATTTTATTTTAACATATAAAATGGAAATATAGTACAAAAGAGAAAACAAAATAAAAGGAAAGGCAAAGTATAGATAGTGGGTTGCCTCCCACCAAGCCGCCCGGGTTTAACGTCTCTAGCTAGACGCATGTTCTTCATTATCCCGGATCAAAAATGAAAGTGGACAACAGTGTTAACGAGAATGTGAAATGGCCAACAAGTAGGATCGAACCACCTGGATCAAAACAAAGTATTACTGTATCAATTAAATTAGGAAAATACAAACTCCACAAAACCTGGTTTTAAAGGAGGTGTTTGCTGCAAGAAATCTCTAGCAGAAAACCGGGTGATGGTTGTTTTTCTTCCTTAAACTGGAGAATGTAAACATTCTCCTCCTGTTGTTGAGCCAGATGGAGGCAGGGTGTTAGTGGTGTTCCTCGCTCAGAGTCGAGGATGTAGATTTCGTCCCCTGGATCGAAAAGGAAGTTGGAAGTGAGCTTCAATGGGTGGGTTGGGCGGGCAATATTTTCTTTGGAGAAGGGCCCAAATTTTTTAATGGATGACCCTTGGTGCGAGGAATATCTGTTGTGGAGACGCCTCTTCAATTTTAAGGATGAAGGAATCCTTAACTGCGTTGAACGGTGCAGGGAGAACTTCGGGGCAAATTGTATCTTCAAATTCTAATCCTGGATCAAATGGGAAGGTGGCCTTCTCACTGGGTGGGTTGACTTTGAATTTCCACCCTACTTCTTTGGTGCACAAGAGGGGAAGGCTGTGATCCTCCAGATAAAGATCAAAGTTGGATGGCTCCTCCTCCTCAAATTTGAGGATGTATATATCCTCATCTTCTTGGAGAGGCTCATAGGATGAGCCCTGATTAAATTCAACTTCAGAGGAAGGTGGCTCCTCGAAGTTGATTGTAGTGTTTAGTTTGGATGTCCTAGCGGGAGCGAGCATTTCCTCCTCTCATTTTTGAGGATGTAACTATCCTCATTTTCTGGGTATAGCACAGAGAAGGAAGGAAAATGACGGTAGTTGACTTCAGAGGGAGGAGACTCCATGAAGTTGAGGTAGAAGCTGTCCTCTGATGGCTTGTCTTCAAGCTCAAGCAGAAGGTTTGATGTCGTTTGCTCAGGTTTGAACGGGGGTGGTGAAAGAGAGTAACTCAAATCCTTAGTAAAGTCATCCACTATATGAACCATTTCGCTCTCCGGTTGCTGCGATGCAAGGTCTAGGGGACCTTCCATCATTTCATTTATCTCAACTAATTTGGCATAGAGCTTCAGTTGGTTCATGTCGAGGTATTCTTCCCCAGCCCGCTGTTTCACTTCATGGACCATTTCACTCTCGGGTTGTTGCTCCCTTTGAGCTAGTGGGATGGGCTGGTCCACTACATAAATTGCGTTTGCATACTCTCGTGGATTTGGATTGGTTTGTGAGGGGAGTTGGCCAGGAGGTCTTTGTTGGATGAGAAGTTGTTGAATTTGGGATTGCAAGGCTTTTTGGTCTTTACGAAGGGCTGTGACTTCATCTTGCGTGTCTCGGGTCTTACTCATCATTGCTTTAAACATCTCCTGCATTTGGGACATTCTAGAGTCGGGATTTGAAGGAGGTTGAGTCGGATGGCTTGAAGAAGCATCATTGTCATAAGGCGGTTGCTGATACTGCCTTTGGCCTCCTTGAAAATTAGGGTGCATGTTGCGCTGCCATGGTTGCCTGTACCCTAAATTATTGCCAACAATGTTTACTTCCTCTGCTGCTTTTATTCTTGTAACTGGGGGCATTGTTCATAATCGTGTGGCCCACCACATTGCGTGCAAGAAACATCAGGAAGAAGATAGGGATAGAGGAGCATAGCCTAAGGGGTTGTAGATGATCGAGAAGTCATCGACTTTGCTTGTTGGGGGTAGGAGTTCATGGCCATCTGCTCAACTACTTTCTGCAGGGTGCTTACCTTCGTTGCCTGCTGCGCATTGCTCTCCATGAGTTGCTCGTGGCTTCTCATCAGCTTGTCGAACTTGTTTGTCACTTTCTCTTACGTGGTATAAGCCTGGAGTGCCCTCTTGATCCTCCTGTGGCACTAGTCTCTGATCTCTTCACAGAGAGACTCTATCCCATTCAGAAACTGTTCCCCTGGCTTTTTTAAAATATCAGCACCTAAAGAGGATAGTACCATTGTTTTGCATTGATTGATTAAGCCTTTGTAGAACAATTGAGATAATTGTTCTTTTGTGAGACCATGGTGAGGACACGTCAGCAGCAGTCCTTTGAAATGGTCCCAAGTTTCGCAGATGTTTTCTGACCTGGCTGCTTGAAATTGTAGATCTCAGTGATCATCTCCAACATTCGGCTTGGGGGCAGGAACTTGTCGTAGAACTTGGTGGTCATTTCATCCCAAGTACCAATGGTACTTGGTGTAAGGCTGTGGTACCATTTACTCGCATTTCCCGTCAGGCTGTGAGGGAACAGGGATAGTCTCGCGTACTGGAGTACTGCGATGGTTGCGGTTAGACTGTTGGCATGCTGCAGAAACTTGGTGACATGCAACAGAGCTTCGTCAGGACTAAAGCCATCGAACATGCCTAACTCCTTTACGCATCGGATCTGATGATATGGCTTCAACTTTTGCCACTCATCGTATTCGGATTGGGTAAGGTGGGGAAGGATGATGGCGGGCTGTTGTCCTTGATTAGATGGCTTGTTGATGTTACGAACTGTAGCTGGTGAAGATGTCATGTCTGCTTCCTGGTTAGCCTCTATCACCGTGGTGGTTTGTTTTGTTGAGATCGTTTCTGCCTTAAAGTGCGCAGAAAAGTTCTCTCGATCTCAGGGATGTAGCTAACCGTATGATTATTAATATTGACCGGCAGGTTGTGTGACCTGGTAATAGGCATTCACCACTCAAAACATCAAAAGAAACTGGGAATTTGAAAACTCAACAGTTAATGAAATTTTTTTTTTTAGATTTTTAGATTTATATATTTTTTCTTTCTATTATTATTTTTTTAACAGATTAAATAAACCAAATTAAAAACTTAAGAGAAATAGAAATAAATGTAGTTAAGTAAATGAAAATAGTAAAATAAAATAAAGAAAAAGGACAGAATTAAATTGCTGGAATTTAAATAACAAGGGAATTTAAATGACAGTAATTTAAATGACTAGAAAATAAAGAACTGAAATTAAATGACAATTAAATAAAGAACTGGAATTAAATTGACTGGAATTTAAATGACAGAATGTTTAAATGACAAGAAAATTTAAATGACACAATTTAAATGTCAGAAATTAGATTACTGAAATTTAAAGGACAATGGAAATTTAAATAACTGGAAAATAAGTGACAGAAACTTTAAATGTCTGGAAAAATAAATGACTGTAATTAATACGATATTTAAATTGCTGGAATAATTAAATGACAGAAGTTAGTAGAAATAAAATAAACAAACAACAAAATAGTATAAACAGAATATTATAATATAGCAAGTGAATTATCCGGGGCTTTAGGGACTAGAATAAATCAAGTCCCCGGCAACGGAGCCATTTTGCAGACAGGAAAATGTGAGTGGTTGGAACTGACGTAGTTAAAACAAATGAAAAAGAAATTAAAACTCAAAATACCTTACGGGCTGCAAACAAAATCCCGGTCGCAGTAGTATAGTACAGTGGAAGCGACCGGATATCGAACCGTGGGACTAAAGGGGAATTATCTAATTCCTAAGCGGTGTCACAAAAAGGGGGGATTAATTGACTTGTTTTTATAAATTAAAAAGTAGATAAAATAAACTGAGTGAAGATAAATTAAATGGGACTCTGGGTTCAGGTTTATATAGTCTGCTCTTTTATGCTATGTATACCGGTTTATTGTGATAGTTTGACAAAATTCCTGTTATTATCTTAAGGACTAAATCATAGACTCAAAGAACTCGTTTACCAGAACATGCTCGGTCTAATCCAGATTCGAGCAAAACACATGTAAACGGATTAAGTATGAGAAATTATATTTGCATCTGAAAATACTAACTTATTAAATCATAAAAGCTTTCTACAGATTTACGGCTTAATTAACCTGTCTATTTATCATGGATCTGATCAAAATAGATTTAGTAAAGCATTTTAATAAATTCATGAAATTTATTAAAAAGGTGAAAGATAAGCTTTAATCGTAACAAACTGTATTTAATTAAACCGGTAAAAACATAATTACATAATTAAACAGACTATAAATTAACCTTCACCCAAAGTATATCCTCTTTAGCCTGACATATTAGCTGGTAATATGTCGGTCAAAGGTTGGACAGAATAACAACGTAGTGTTTTTGTGGATGATGATGGAATGAGATGGATGTCTAATATCTAGGTGAATGGAGTGTGGAAAATGGAGAAAGGATTTGATATGTAATGTGGTAGTGAATGGTGTATATTTTAATGGAGGGATTTAGGTGTATTTATAGTGAAGGGTAAGTGGTGGAAGAGGTGTGTGAAAGGATAAAAATAATTTATCCTTTCATACCATGTCGATTGGCTCCTGTACGTTGAATTTACCGACATGTCCGAACCAGCGTCCGGACCTGCTGGTTCGGACATGTCGACGCTGTGCGAAAAATGCTTCGTCGACATGTGTCCGGACTTGCGTCCGGACCTATACGGTCGGACATGTGTTGCGTCCGGACCTGCATGTCCGGACACAGGTCCGGACGTGTGTATTTTTTCTGCTTTCTTTGCAAACTTCGACAGGCTCCAGATTCTTCGTTTGAGCTCCGATTTGATCCCCGTTTGTTGCGTTGCGAAGCTTGTGAAGTGTACTATGTGATTCCAAGGCCTTTTTCTGCATTTCATACATAAAATATATCAGTTCATATCAAAACATAAATCAAAGAAAATTCACATAGCAACTGGGAAACATTGCCTAAAGTGTTGCAAGTTATAAGGTATTTAAACCCTAAAAGTCTATATGTTTCACACTTATCAATAACCAATCCCGCCCTCTACAACCCCCGTTATAAGTTGGGGAAGGACCGCCAGAGAGATGGAAGGACCTCTCATACTCGAGAAAACCCGATCTGGCAGTTGCAGGACAAACCTTGTAAAGAGAAAGAACCAGTCATACGGTAGATTCCAAGAACTGGAAATCCCGAAGACGGTTCCCGTTTCAACGACAATAACCGTACTGAACGACAGTAGATTGAAGATCCTAACCAGAGGATAACTAAATTTGCGGCACCATGGGGTGACGTGCTTCGCAGTCGTAAGAACCATGCACAGCCAACAAGAAGGGAAGCATAGCTACACAATGAGCAGAAAAGAGAAGTAACAAAACCCGAAACAAGTGAGTCTGCGGACTGCAACGTTTGGCAATACCGCCGACAACGGTATACAACCAACTAAAGAATCAGTCGAGGTTGGATCAACTCCAAACCTACAACGCCAAAGGGCGGTAATACCCAAATAACATAGTTCGGGCAACTATGAGAGTAATCATTAAGCTTACACTACCAGGACTACCACATAGTTCCTAAGGATCCGACAAACCTCGGTAACCACCGCCAAATGTGGGAACGAGCTATGAAGAAAGGTACATGGAGTACCACAAGGATCGGGAAGCACCCGAATTAACAACAACCTTACCAAGAACACTAAGAAGTACTCAGGGAATTGACCACTAAGATCAAAGGACCGAAGAAAGATCTAATAAACCACCAAATACGGATGGAAACAATACCACAACCGGTATATGGTAACCTAAAAACCGACGTACCCGCGCACTTGCCAAGGCAAGTGCAGCAACAACTAGACAAGTTGGAGGATGTTTAACAACTAACACGTACTTACTAAAGTACCACCATGAAGATTGAAGCAAATATAGGATTACCAATCCTAAGACTTGAAACAACGAAACCTTGGAAAGGCCTAACGGCCCGACCATCATATTAACGAACATACCAATCAGCAGGAAGCTAGACTTGGTCAAGACCTCAGACATGGCAAATGCCATGAAGATTTTCTTTAAAACTTAAGATTTTTATTTCAAACCCAAACCTTTTCTTTCAAACACAAGCCTTTCTTTTTTTTAAACCTCAGATTTTAAAGCCAAACCAAAAGAATCACGGTGAGTATCATAGAATTATACAAGAGGAGTTGACAATAGAATACTTCACCTAGGCGTGTGACGAGCACTACGAGTGTACCCAAATATGGGATGGGGGACGACCGCACTCCGAAGGAGCTTGCGGGCTTGACAGACCCTTTGAGTTAGTCAGGTAAGTGGTAACGTGCCAATAAGACACCCCACGTATGTATACATGTAGTCTACGAAACACGGGAAGTAGTCAGCTCCGTTCTACGGACCATAAGGTAAATTCACACCGAAACAAATGGATACCTCAAATAATCGAAGGAACTCAGATAAGCTTACAAGCTAAAGGAGTCAAGAACTTACTCCAAGAGGATGATTAAGAGTTAAGAAGTGCGAGAAACACTAGTAATTGAACAAAGACATCGGATATGTCTCAAGGATATTGAAACAAATACGGAATAGCCGGAATGGAAACCCAGCCTAAACACAATAAGGCAAGGCCTATCATGAACACACAAATGTTCAAAGAACAAAGTGATATACCCAGAGTGATCATGTAAGGTACTGTTGGATACCGTTCACCACCGAAGGAAATACCACGCTTTAACCCCAAACAGGACAATCTGAAATCCGAACCACAACACGGAGTAAACTGAACATACTCAAATGTTAGCCAAATGTGATGGCATCTCTCAACAACACCCAGGAGCAATCCTTGAAGGGTGTCGAAAGCATGATAAGTGCACATGAATTAGAATGAACACTTGGTTAGAACACCGAAGGGACCCAACTTACCAGGGGATACCCTAAATTAACAAATGGTATCAATCAATACCAAGATACTTAAAGGGCCTCCAACGAACGGAAGTGTGATGCGATGACCTTACCATGGAGCCCAATGCTACCTCCAAACCATTTGATGGTATAAGGAGAAGCAATACTTGTAAACAACCTAAGATGAGCGGAGCTCTAGGCAACGTGGCTAGTATGCCATTAACCCATTGCAACACATAATTCAACGGTTGCAAAACCCGTTGTGAACCATATGGAGAGTTGTCAAGAACGACACCAGTAAAGGAGTTTAATAACCAACGAGCAGGGATACCCCTTGTTAATGTGAGACCGCGAGAGCGGTGAATGTCTTAAGATACACCTCTTGTAGAACTACTAATGTAGTGAAGCTTGAGCATACAATTATGGCCAAGCAATGTGGAAATAAACTGTTATAGCAATTGTTGAAAATCGAAGAGTAACCGGTTAAGAAGAAACATTGTATATGTATAGTGTGAAGTGTAAATAAATAACGCTCGAGGAGCTCAGTGGCATAGAGGAATGTCATATTCTATAATCAGCCAAATAAATGGTGAACCATTGTATAAATGGTTGAGATACATGAGCAGAAGCTAAGGTAATAGTGGATGCCATGGAAACCGATGTCGTAAATAAATACGAACATGGTGCGCAATGAGCGACCAATACATGTGAATGAATCACACAATGATATGGAGTTGATGAATAAAGATGATAGACAGACCGGACAACAAGGAAACAATGTTCATTCCTATGGCGATCACACAAGAGATTTACTGCCCAGGGGTTTACGCCTCTGCACTCTGTAGGACTGAGTGTCTTGGTATTGCACTTGTGCAGTGATGACCTAGTGGGATAGCTAGGAATTTGGGAAATGTCAATTGTGGTAAAAGTAGAAAGGAGACTTATGAAAGTCACAAGGACCGACGCATAGAAAATGCAAGGTCATACGAGTAAAGAACACTTGTACAGAATCAGGAAAATGGGCATAATTCAGTAGCTACTGACAACAGAGGAAGCACTACGACTAAGTAGTGGCTCAACCTCAACCGACAACATGTCAGGAGAACCAAGTGAATAATCACTCGAGTGCACAATAGTTTGTACATTGACTCCAGAGAGCTGGATAGAAAACCTGAAACTCATTGAGGTTGCGTACGATAAAAGAATACCACGCTTGATTGGATAAACCTGGTTCCCAAGATAAGTAGGGATAAAAAGGTGATGTATAACACATTAAGCATAACGAGTAGGGTAAACAAACCCTAGGTTATCAGGGTCACGCAGTAGAAGTTAGTGGGCCCAAATTCTAAGGTTTAATGCACCTAGTGAATAAATGGCTAATTGTCAATGCCTTGAAGCCTCTAAGGCTAGAACCAAACCCGGTTAAGAGTTAAACAACTCCGATGCGAATTCTTGGTACAAGGACTAACCAACAATATGGTTAAGACCCTTTGACCAAAATACATTGTGTAATAGACCGCATGGAAGTTGAACCACTCCGTGACGGCTAAACGCCTTAGACCTATGTCCAATGTTGACACATGGTAGATTACGTGGGCGTAATCCCTTTTTAAGGGGGGTAGGGCGAAAACTGCGAAATGTATGCTTTACATGATAATGCGTAAACTACAATGCGCATAGATAAAAGAATTTGTCTTGATGATTGGTACTTATGTTACATAAACATATGTATACCATTCATAGTGTAATTATGGTTAATTGTGAGATTTAAAGTGGAATGGAGTAGAGAAACTCTACGGGAATGAGAACCCCAATGGTATATGTCCATTTGAGATTAGATATGGTATTTGATTGGGATTAGACATGGTGCTGATGAGTATGTTTGGGAGATTTGTTGAGGATAAATCAGTATGAAACCGATGTTGAACCTAGTGGGAAGTGAGTCCCCTAGGTAACTTGATTTGATTGTATTTGAGGATAGAAATTGATTTGACTTGTGAACGATTTGAGGATAGAAGAACTAATTGGAAAACTAACCTTGGAATTTCTTAGGTATAGTAGTTGGAGAAATTGGGTAATAAATGATTAGATGACTAGTAAGTGAGTAAATGGATGTTAGAAATTGGTAAATGTATTGATGAGTGATTATGATTAGAAAGATAAAAAGATAGAAAATGAAATTAATGCTTAACTATTTGATTGTGTGAATTGGGGTGGGAGGTGGAACTTGATTTGCTAGCGATCAAGGGAAACCGAACACCAAATTGGGGTGGATGGATAGTTCAACACCAATGCTGATCACATTGGGGTTGAATGACTCTTGAAGCTCCCTGTAAGTGATCACAAGTAATCACACTAGTAATAGGTGAAACTAACACAAATTGGAACTTGGAGATGTATTGAGTTTTCAAAATGAATTTCCAAACTGGTTTTTGACACAAATGGTTTTCTTCAAACTTGAGAATGAGGATCAGTTTTGAAACCGCTCCCACGGGCGCTAGTGGATCTTTCATGGCTAGGCACTGGTATCGGGTTGAAACCATGGAGGGGAAGCTAGTTGTGAGTCGGTGAAAGTGATGAATAGTTTTGAAACCATTACAACGGACGAGCAACGGTACTAAGTGACCGGTAAGACGTTTGTAGTGTGTGTTTTGTACTTGTCCAAGGGCCGCCAGATATGTGTAGTCCGGTCAGGGAAGAGTACCCACTTTGGAGCCTGAGGATTCTCTAGAGGTGCAAATGAATTTGATCAGAACCAAAGGACCGTAGAGTCAGAAAGCGTAAGTGCTCAATGTCATGACGGCCGTGAACCAGAAAGCGTAAGTGTTCAAACGTGACCGGTACCTGAGGGATCACTCGATATGGGGGAGGACTTAGTGCCTAATTGTCTACTGATGGACCCCCATTGAGAGATTGTACAATGATATTTTTGGTTGCTATGCATGCTTGACATGTTGTTTGGATGTGTGGTATGCATTGAGTTAGGCTTTGGAGTCTGACAGGTTATATAAAGTTTATAACCTTTGTGTTGAGTATTTTGGTGACTAACAATTTTAGATCCACCAACTTTGAGGGCAAAGTTCTTTAAGGGGGGTAGGTTGAAATACCCTGAACTTAATTAGGGTGATTAAATTACTCTAATACGATATTGAGGGCCTATTAGTGCCTAATGAACTTTGGTAAAAAGAATAAATCCAAAAGAAAAGAGAAAACGCTTAAACAGCGAAAAACACTAAATTGAGCGTTAAGTGACCGTAGGAGAAATACAACCTCGGAAATGGTATTGGATGAATTTTAAAGGCTTAATAATTCCTAATTAATATATGGGAGCAATTCTCGAAGAAAACGGATCCATAAAATGAATTAAAAACGCTGATAAAGCTTTAGCGCACGTTTTTCGAGAAAACCCGAAAACGTGAATTTAAGTGGTCAAATGAACCCGTAAAAATTATAGTTCATCAAATAACTATAAATAAACATTAATGGAAGATTAATAGCCATTAAAATTAAAGAAACGAGAAAATTCTGGAAAACGGGCCCGGTTAGTGAATAGTGCTAAAACCGGGTAAATTAACGAGCGTTTTCTATAAAAGATGAAAACCACTCCAGCTGGCATATATATGTGGGCCGGTTTTTAATATGTGGGTCAGCCCCCTCACACATATTAACTAAGCTAGAAAGAAAGAAAGAAAAGAAAAGAAAGAAGGAAAAAAGTACAAAAAGTAAAACATCTTCTCTCTCATCCTTTATTTCTTTTCCCTCTTCTCTTTCCTCTCTTTTCCTCCTCTCTGCCGAATTGCTCCTTCTTCCTCCCCAAGCAGCCGATTTTAAGCTCCTCCACCAACCTTCCATAGCTTCCTCTCTTCTCTCCCTTGTACAAGCTCCATTAAAGCTCCAAATGCAAAATAAATTACATATTCTTCTTCTCCTCATCATTCTCTATCTTCCTCCCTATTCAAAATATGAAAATAGTGAAGTTCATCTCCATGGGTTTTTCCCATTTGAAGAGAAAATGGCATATTCTTGAAGCTTGGAGTCTCCTCTCTCTCTCTCTCTCCTAAGGTAAAAATATTCAAGAAAAACTCATTTTTCTTCACCCTTCTTTCTTGACTGATTTTGCCCCTCTTTGATACCTCATTTTCTTCTTGTTTTTGAGCTTCATTTCAACCCTCCAATGATGGTGGAATTCCCTTCTTGATTCAAGGGTTAAACCCCTCCAAAACACTTCAAAGGTAAAACCCTAACTTAGTGTTTTAAGCCCCTTTCTTTGAATTGGAATTTTTCTAAGGGTTAGAGGTTTGATTATATTCATTTTGCGCCTCTTGAATGTTGGGAATGGAGTTTGGCAACTCCATTGCCCATTTGACCGAAATGGAGGAAGAGGAGAGAGAAGAGAGGAGAAGACTTAAAATGAGAGCTCATGAGAATTTAAGGTAAAAAACTACCTCAATGTCTATATTAATTGTTTTAGAATTTGGGTTGGGGAAAAATAAAAGATGAGATAAAATCTGGAGCAAAATTGTGTTTGTTTGAGGCTAGGAGGAATTTGTGAGATTGTGTTGATTTAAGGGCCTAGGTGCCATTGCTTTTGAATTTGGAGCTATGTTGTTGTTTGCATAATTTGGATGAAAATATTATGTGCTGGTAGGACCCTTGAATGGGTGTGGCTAGATTAGGAATGAAAAGGATGAGAATTGGTGAAATTGGACATGCTAGGTTTATGGGGAGGTTATGGCGAAATTTCGATAGAAAATAAGTTTTAGGTGACTTTGGCAATGGGAGAAACTTAAGTGTTTAGTTGGGTTGAGTAGGGATGCTTAGTGGCCTTGGAATGGTAGGAGAAGAAGGGATTAAAAAGGGTATAAAATCTGTAGCAAATAGCATGTGAGAAACTTGGAATTTTGGAAAAAGAGTTAGTGTTTATAACTTGTGAAACAAGGAGTGAATATGGGTTTTAGAAGTGCATCTATGTAGGAATGATTTGTAATGGTCATTGATGGATTTGGTGAGGTTGCTAGGAGGTAAAAACTAGCAAGAAGAGAAATTAGAAATGCATAAGAGTGCAAAATGCAAAATGTGAGAATTTGAAGTTGTGAATTTAAGAAAGAATTGGGTAGTGAATGTGACCAAGGATTTGGGGTGGTTTAAGGAGTGTTTTGAGGTGTTAATTATGTAGGAAACTTTTGGAAAGTTTATGGAATGGTTAGGGGTGGATTAAGGGTTGATTCGGGGTTGAAAAATCCACTAAGTAGCAGTTTTTAGCAGGGTCCGGGACCTAGGATATTTATCAAGTCCTGGACTGCATCAAAAATCATGTCGAGTGTGAATCCTGCAAGTGGTCCGGGACCTAAGTCCAGGACCAAGTCCCGGACCAATAGTAAAAACAGGCCGAGAGTTACCTTCTGTATTGGTCCGGGACCTTGGGTCCGGACCAGGTCCCGGACCACCCCCAAAAATGCCTAGAAAGTGTTTTTAAGGGTTCTAAACATGGGGGATTGAATGATATTGGTTTTAGGTGTTGTTTGGTGACCTTTAAAGGTCCTTAGAAGTGTAAACAAGTTTGAGGAGTGATTGAAAATGTTGTGAGTTTAAGTACACTAAGTTAAACCGAAATAACGGGATACCGGGGAAAGTATGAGAGTAGCAATTATGTACCTACGGTAACACCTTAATATTAATTGAACCATTTGACATGTAATTAGTGGTTCAAGAGTAAGACATGAGGAACAAGTGTGAACCGAGGAACGTGAGAACACCCGGTAAAGTTAACCCCGGTGAAAGGTATGATTTTCTCATGCCCTGTATCCTAACTTGGTTACTCCAATTTGTGTGCTTGTTTGATTGTGTGATCACCTAACAAGATAAATGCACAAATCGGATTGTTTGCACTTATTGGTGCTTGTATTGTATTGTTGTTTGTTGGATTGTATTTTGAATTAAAGTTTGTATAATTCATGAAATGTATGATTGTGGATGAATTGCTTGAGTGTGGAATGTGTGCTATAGATCGACTTATAGTTGAGTCTTGTTTGATTCATGACTCGTAGAAAGACTCATGTTACGAATTAATGAAAATGTGGAGACACACTAAAACTATCGAACCAAGAAACGATAACATAAACCTATGAACTCACTAGAATGTGAGAAAGTATACGGGAGTAGTAAACTCCCGATAACGGTTAGAGAGCCGAATTGATTTAATCCACACAATAAATAATAGTGGAAGTATATGAGTAACCTCTATCTAGAGGATTGATAATTGTTAAAAATGTGAACCTTGAGTTAAGTAAAGCATGGTAAGGGATCACCAAACCCCTTAGAAACATAGTCTAACCCCAATGAGAGGAACCGACTAAAATGAACGATGTCACGAGCATGAGAGTATTCGATAAGTTGGGTAAAACCCTAAATCTTAGAATACTAGACATTGAGGAATTCCCTAAGCCAATAGATGTTATCGAGAGAGATACCTCTAGGCTAATCCATGAGATTGTAAAATGACTCCAAGAGAGGAGTTTTGGGAATTTGAGTAGTCCGGTAAAGAACTGGACATTTATGAACTTGAGGAGCTAGATGCATAGCTCCTTTTGTATTTGTAAGCCCGGTGGTGGGTCTTGTGTATGACCCTGCCCGGAGGTCGTGGCTAAGACTTAAAAGATGCCTTTGAGTATTGAGTATTGATTTGGGAACTTGAGTATTGGAGTATTGATTTGGGTATGTGAGTATTGAGAATTGAGTTGTGACTTGAGATACTTGAGAATTTGAGTTTGAGTGGAGAATTGAGTTGAGTATTGTAGAACTTGTTGAGAATGTGAGTAAGAGTACCCAAGGGAGTGGGTAAAACAATGAACAATTGAGTAAGGCATAGTGAGGTAGAAACCCTCAAGCCCAAGTAAAGAATATGTCGAACAAACCTCTTGATGTGTGTGTTAGTGTTTGTGTTCCTTATTGAACCTTGAATGTGTTAAAATACATATATAATGTATTGATACCTTGCATGTTGATTGAATTAAAATGAATCGCATGCTCTCGACCAATTAGTCGGCGTACCCTCGCTAGTACGTGGGGTATGCGAATTTCATACGCAACAATTTTGCTGAGCCCCTAGAGGCATCGTTTTTATTTTCCAGGTACAACGAAGCCGTCAACCGTTCGAGAGTAGGACGGGGTTGTTATTGATATGGGTAGTTGTTTAGGAAATTGTACTTGTGTATTGTGGATTTGTAAGACCGAAAGGTCATGGATAGACTTGGGAATTGTAGATACTCGGTATAGTATTGAATGGATATTGTATTTGTATATTAAGGAATGAAGTTGTATTTGCTTTGAGAATTGATCAAGGAAGGATTGTATAGTTTGGTTTGCAGTACTCGATATAAAACCCATCAGATCGATATTGTAATTGTTGTTGTATTTGAGTTTGGGTTGGCCTTGTTAGTCACGTGGGGACTAACGCATTATTTCACCCCGGTTGTTTTGGAATTTCCGCTACTTGTGTATTGGTAATGAAGTCGGGTTAGGAGTTAATTGTGTGATTACCGGTAGGGGTGTTACAATAATATATATTGAATACGTAGCATACTGTAGTGGTAGCTTGTATCTCATTATTCATTATCCCATAACCCTAATGTGTCATCATGGATGAAGATGACACATCTCCCTATTATAAGACGGGGTACCTACGGGTAGTGACCCTGGCAACATCCCATTAGGACGATTTGGACTTTCAACCTATAGATGAACATGTTGTAACATCCACTCGTCTACACAACGCACAACCATGTCCGTACATGAATTTCTCACATAAAATAACCAAACCCATTATTTAATAATGGTTACCATCTTTGTTACCTAAGTAACGTACTTAGGTAACTTATCTATTGAATAATTTATTCATTAATCTTTGCCATTTAATACTGGACTTTCATATCTAGGGATGGCAATGGGCGGCGGGTACCCGTTTCACCCGAGCCACCCGACCCGTAAAAACGGGTGAGTGAAAACCTGAAATAAACGGGGTGTGAAAAAGGGGGGACGGGTGAAACGAGTGCAGGTGATGGGTGGGTCGGGTGAAGATTTTTCACCCGGTCACCCGACCCGTTCCCCGATCCGCACCCGTATGTACTTATATTAAAAAAAAAATTACTTATCTCATATTGTTGAGATAATTTTAGAAATATTTTGGCTAATACTCCATGTTTTAATTATGTTATTGATATTAGATGATATGATAACATATTATTGAACAAATATGATGATTTTAAAAAAAATAAGCTTATATAAAATGTTAAAAGCAAAAAAAAATTGCTAAAAAAATGTTTAAACGGGTGACGGGTTGACCCGTTTCACCCGCCCGTTTCACTTGCGGGAGACTTGTGACGGGTGAAACGGGTGACGAAGTTACGGGTGACGGGTGGGTCGGGTGATGCGGGTGAAAAAGGGAACGGGTCGGGTGGAGCAGATCTCCCGACTGAACCCGACCCGTTGCCATGATATTCTCATATCCTTTGTTTTAATGCGTTTTATTCATTTTACTTGCCAGTTCCACCAAACTAAATTTCAAAGAATTTCCTTCTATGGATATTTTACTTAGGTTGGGTTAGTTTCAATAATTACATTAATAATGTCTAACATCCATAACCATATGGTGAATTCACATAAATGTACCTCAATTAATCTCTCGGTATTTATAACTTCTCCATGAGAAATTATCATCTTATATCCAGATAACCTTATTTATAAACTTACCTATAAATTAGGCCCAATTGGTTATATCCTCTTATTTAATCAGCTTACTATCACTTGGGTCTAAATCTCATGGTTTGTCTATAAGCCCAACTGTGTTCTGCTGCTACCCAGTCTTTGTCTTTCTCAGATGGACCTAAGTAATTCTAATTTTTTGATTTAGTCCAATTAATTCTCATGTCTAGGTTGGGGCTAAGCTCATTATTGAATATGATTGAATATGGGTCAAAACCTTTGATCAAAAGGTCTAACAAGTTTGAGCAAAGGTCAATGGTGTTAGGGTTTAGGTCAATGGTAAAAAAAGTCTAATGTCTTAGTCAATGGGTCCAATAGGACCATTTATGGTTTTGGGCCTCCAATTTAAAATTGGGTCCAATACAAGTTCAAGACTTTTGGGCCAGATTTGGGTCCGGTTCTTAACTGGGCTCTATGTTGCTTTTCTGAAACTCGCCCATTTAAATCTAAGTTTAATAGTAAGGACTAACTTTTGGTTAGTCTATAAATATAATATATATTATACAACATTAAATAATATGTTACAACTTATAACATAAGAACATATAAAATAAGAATTACAAACTTTAAATCACATAAATTAATTCAAACCCCCCTCAATTTTCTTTAATCCCGTTCTCCCCCAATCTTCTTAATTTTTTAGTTTTACCTTAAACTTTCACAAAATTTTAGTTTAGCCCCTAAAACCTCAAATTTTCTAGTTTTAACCTTAATTTCGAAGTTGACCCTAAACTTCACTAAATTTACAATTTGCCCCCAACTTTACAGAAACCCTAATTACATTCTAACCCCCAAATTTTCTTAATTTCCAAATTTCACCCACATTTTTTTTAAAACCCTAAATTTTCCAAATCACCCCCAAATTCAAACCTAACCCTAAGTTTTTTAAATTCAACCATAACCCTAATCTCCTTCCATCTGCCACCACCAAACACCACAACCCAGCCCAATCTTTGACTCAAATCAGAAACAAAAACTAAGGTACCGTTAGGTACCAAGCTTTATCCTGCTTTTTCATAAAAAGCAACTTTATTTTAAAAAAAATAGTAAGATAAAGATTTGATAAATGCTCAAAAGGACCTTTATCATAAATGTTGGTTTTTCTGCTTTTGGGACATTAAGCTACTTTTGGGATTTTATGATCCAGTCCAAAATACAATATTATCCTTCTACTATTTTCATAATTTACAAATTATACCAGTGTATCCCTCCCCTTTTTGTCGTATTCTCTCTCCTATTCTCCTCTTTCTCACCCAGCACTACCACCCCTTCTTCCTCACAGTATCATTCTTTCATCTAATAATATCGATTGAAGATAGTAGAAACTTAAAATCTATAAATTGTCTTCATTTTTCGAAATGGTCTAGAATACTAATTTGTTGGAAGGCTCCATTTTGAAGCAAAAGCCACGATCTGCTGCAACGGTGTAGAATACCGATTTGTTGGATTCTTTTCTCTCTCATCAGGAGAAGAATCAGATTCAAGTTTAAACGCTCAAGAAAAATAAAAGATAGTACTAGGTTGAATTTTCGGTCCTCTGGTCATCCGATGATTTTGAATATAAGTATCACTTAAATTGAAGTTGTCGTTGTTCTGCTGAAGAAAAATCTTTACCTCCCCGAGCAGATCGAAATGGGTGTTGATTCTGTTAAAATAAGCAAATAATGTACATTATAATGGAGTAAGGGTGTTTTGAGTATGTTACCAGATAAAACTAGTTTTTAAATAGATGTTCCTACCGAACACCCAACTAATAAAGCTAGTTTTTTTTCAAAAAATTAAAGGCAGATTTATCTGGACATTTAAGATAAATCTAGTTACCGAACGACACCTAAATCAACACCTTTTAACTTCTGATTTTGATAGAAATATAAACAAAACTCAAATAAGTTTAACCCAACATAGTGTTAAGGGTGAACCTTCAATCTTGTGTGTCCAAGATTGGGTTCTTACACTCCAAATTTTCAGCCGTGTTATAAATGGCAAGGAAAGTTAAGGTTTGTTCTAGATTTAAGAAATATTGGAGATTTATGTTCCATATGAAAGGAAAATTTTCCAAATTTCACTTACCAAGATTGGCTAGGGTTTTTCTAAATTTTCCTTGAGTTTTCCTTATTATTTTTGGACCTTGAGCATGAAATATCTCATACATTAATTACCTTAATTAATAAGGAACTAAATCAAATGAAGGTTATAATTACCAAATATTCATCTAATGAGTAATACTCATTATAAACATTAGTGTATAAACATATAGTCCAGATGGACACCAAACTATACATTAAATCTCTAATCAAAGAGAACATTATTAAGGAGAAATCAACTCCTAAAATTAATACCACATGTAATATATTAATACATGTAGTAAATATCACAAATATTATTCATTAGACTATATAAAACATTTTATATAGTCAAACCAAATTATTAAGCACAACAACCCCTTATATGCACACTAAAACAAAAATAACACATGTTACCACCTAACACATAAATAAAGTCACAAGTGTATAAACTTAATGTCTTAATATTAAGACTTGGAACTCAAAATGGTCCCCACACACTACTACAGCCGGCCACATACACAAGGAAAAGAAGAGAAAATGAAAAAGTGAAAGGAGTAAGAAGACAAGAATGTACAAATGAGGAAAAAAGCAAAAACTACTTTCCACTAGTCTTCCTCTCATCCCTTTTCACACACAAGCTGACTTGTGACCATTCCTACACTAACTCTCGGCTGTACAAAGACTAAAGGAGACAAAAGTGAGTCATAAACAAACTAGAAACAAAAGAAACATTAAAAGACAAACTCACCTCACATAAGACAAATCCACCTCATCTTCTCTTACACACACAATGGAAAAGTAACCCATCCTCACTCATGTCTACGGTTGTATTAAGAGGATGAGACAAGAGAAAAGCAAGCTAGACACCAAAAGGAGACAAGAAGACAATTAAGGAATAAAGCAATATTACTTTCCACCATCTTTTCTCTTATATCTTCACACACAAAATGGGAAACTCTCCTAAATATCACACACACACACACACACACACACACGCTCGGCCATGTACCTGGACAGGAGACACAAAGAAAAGCAAGGTTAGTTATGAATAAAACAAAACAAGTACACATAGCCTTATATGTCTACCACCTAAGACAATTCTTCTTTTACTTATACCCACACACTCACCTATGCCTCATTGCCCATGCTCGACTTCAGAAATATTCTCCCCCTCTCTGTACCGACAGCAGCTTCCTCCATCTTCCTCTCTTCACCATTTTCATGCTTTTCAAGCTTTAAGGCTTCTAATGGTGTTTTAAGCATCTTTCTTCCTCAAATCTTCATCTTCTTGCACCAAACCACCTCTAAACTCTTATCTCTCTCATTATGGACGAAAATTAAAGAGAATGGGCCAAGAACAATGGAGGTTGGCTAGATAACACAAGGTAAGAACACAAAAATGCCTTAAAGCACATTTTTGCTCATTTCTTCATAAATCTGAAATTAGTACTTTTTTATGCTCCATTTTTACACCATTTAATTCTTCAAATGAAGGTGGTATTCACCCCATTTTGTGGGTCAAATAGCTGCTCCAAAACACCTCTTAAAGAGCTCCAAAGGCAAGGTAAATCAGAACATATGAGGGCCCTTAAACCTATCCTTTCATTCTGATTTTTCCATGAACTAAATTTCATTCTAACCTCTGTTAGGTGGCCGAAAATAAGGCCTAGAAATCCTCATACATCAAGGTGAGAACACCTCCTTTTAATGTTCAAATTTATGCCTTAAAACTCCTTAAACTAAATCCCTTGTCAAAGTTATTAACTAAACTTTTGTTCATTGATATTATGTTGACCTAATGAGTCTTGGACCACCCATGGAGTGTGGAGGCTGTAACACCCGTCCTAAGCCAATCGTGGTTACCGTAAACTTAACAACTACATAAACATCGCAGCGGAAATAAACCAACTCCAGGACCTTGCCACGGTCTGATCAACAAGAAATACCGTTTCTTAAATATTTACAACCGAATATCCAAAATACATACACCAACCGGTTATACGTATCTCCAAAACCACATAACATTTCTCAAGTTAACTATCAACAGACGGGTGCACAGGCGCAACCCGTACTCAAAATAAAGTCCCACCTAGGGCTACCCGCTCCTACTCTCGTGGTGTGACTTCATGGCCGCTTACCTGCAATTGTAAAAACAGCCCCAAAGGGGGTCAGCACGAATGCTGGTACGACCCTCTCGTGGCCCCCAAGCTAACGGGCTACGACGACTAATTGTCGATAGCATGGAAGTTGATTAGAATCACAATCATAATATGAACGCAGTAAATCAACAAACCACAAATGAACACACATAGTTCACACACAATTGAACGTCTCGGGCGTTCCCTTAACAAATGGTTAGATCTTAACTCCTTAGGTCCACATTCTCCTTAATCTTATATTTGCCAACCGTTCTACTATTAGACTGGTTAGCCCTTAATTGGTTGCTTATTTTTGTAGAGCTTGGTTAACCCTAGCCGGTAGCAGTGCACTCACCAGCATAAGCAACCTTTCTTAGTTTGTTGGGGATGTAGGCTTGATCCCCCCACGCCATCCTTAATATGCCTCCCACCTCAAACAGTAGTCCGGGTGGTCGGGTCGGTTTGTTGACCCTAGGCGACGAGTCTGAGGACAAGTCTTATTTGGAAGTCGGATCTGATTCAGAGATACCGCCCCCATACACATGTACCGGTACCATTCCGAATTCCTCACTCCCACCCCGAGTTACGGTTAGTGAAAGTCTTAAATATCATGTGTTAGTTAAACCTTGACGACTATTAACCAACAGTCACCAATGTACAATTCCTCTCCTTAACTCAATAAGTACTAAGCTTAGTTAGTAGCAAGTTTCAAGCCTCGTGGGTTAGTGTAAGAAGACACAATCACAACGAGACAAGTATATCCAGTTGCATGCTTTATCTTAACTTAGTCATAGCAAGTAACAGATAGCACACAAGCCGAGGGACACCTCGTTAGCAAGCAGGTCACAAGAAAGACTGTACCGTTCACCGTCGGTTGTCGTTTGTTTAACCTTCTCCGGGGTCCCAATTCACAAACCTAAAACATTCATTCATTTTTAGGCCATTAGTTATTTGCACCTTACTTACTCACTTAGTCCCTAAAGATCCCCATTCAATACCCTCTTAAGCCCTTACCACTTAACCTTATAAACTTAATTTTTAAACATTAAGGTTTATTCTTAACTTAACTTAATTCCTTAGGTCTTTGGGTTCCTAATCATCATCATACCCTCTTAATGGGATACCCTAACACCAATTAACATCTTTGATCTTAAAGTTTCTTTTTTTTTGGCTCGACCGACCTTACCGACCGACCTTACCCAAGGTCGGTCCATTCCAGGAGTATCACCGTTTGAAAAATTTTACCCGACTGACCTTGCAAGTCCGGTCCCCAAGGTCGGTCCATTCCCGAGAGTTTTCCCGTGGAAAATTTAGGCCCGACCGACCTTGTCAAGGTCGGTCCCAAGTTCGGTCGATTCTAGAGACCAATTCTCATACAAAATTTTAGGCATGACCGACCTTGTAAGTACCAAGGTCGGTCCATTCCAGAGACTCAATTCGTACACAAAATACAAGCCCGACCGACCTTGCAAGTCCGGTCCCCAAGGTCGGTCCATTCCAAAAACTCTTCCCGGTAGTGTAACCTGAGCTCGACCGACCTTGCAGGTCCGGTCCCTAAGGTCGGTCGGCTCCAGACCTTTGTTCTAAATTCCCATTTGACTCCAAACTTCACCCCATATACCCTAGTATGTTCTAACCTCATTTGGGCACTTCATCACACCTTTAGACTTCCATTAAACTCATTAAATCACTCACCAATATCCACCTTAGTCATTATGCATTTTCCTTATAATAATGCCCACACTTGTAATGTTTTCACTAGGCTTCTAAGTGGTGGTTCATACCTATTATAACCACTATGCCAAAATGTTTCCTCACCACTAAACATCATCTCCCAAGCATCTTTCACCATCTTAAATTCCTTTATGCAACTACTTAGAGTTCCTTCACAAGTTATGCACCTTCTTTCAACATCATTTGCTCTCTACTTGTTTACCAATATTTGCCTAAGTCCTAAATGCACAAGTATATCTCAAAGCATTCATTTGATTCCTAAATCCTCCATGATGATGCCTAAGTCTCTAACTCATAAGAACACCTTAAACACACTCTTTTTCATCAAAACAACACCTAAAGTCTTAGTACTTCCTTAGTCATAAAATCTCCCTAACACATCTTAAACACCTAGGTTCTTCGCCAAATTTTGACATGGGTTCTCTAGTATATGTTAACAACCAAAACCTTTAGTTTTTCACCATCAAATAGCTATCTAGAATCAAATATCATTACACCTTCTTAACACACACTATACACAAAACTACACTACATCACAATATAGTGCATAAACTTAAATGGCTTGGCACTTAGGCCCTAAATGACTTGGCTCTTAGGCCTTAAATGCATAAATAACACTGAATTTCCTCAATATATAGCCTTTGACCTGCAATACACACAACAAGGCTCCCATTGCAATATAAATTCTCTATAATTCACCTGTCATTCTTAAACTATCTCCTTTTTTTCTCATTTGCTCCTTAGTCACAAGTTCACAAGTATAATCATTGTTTCTCCTACGTTTTTATAACTCTTTCCCAATGTAAACTCTACACTAAACTCATCACATATCTAAATCCCATCTCTTAAAAATAATACACCTTAAGGTAAGTAATTACCTTGTCTTTTACAAGCTCACAAACTTTCCTCCTTAGCCTTTTCCCTTGAACAATCTCGGTCACACTTAAACTCTCCTTGCCAGTGTTCTAACCAATATCCAATGACTCTAATGAGTGCTAGATAATACATTAACCTTAAGGAACAAACCCTAGGTTAAAATGTGCTTTAAGGTATTAATTGATTGTTTTACCTTGGAGTCTTAGAATGGGCTTGGATATGAAGCAAGAAGGACCTCTTATATCCCTTGGAGAATAGAAAACAAGCTAGAACAAGGCATAAACATGAAGCCCCATGAGTGATAATTTTTGGACATGTGAAGAAATGGTGAGAACTTGATTTTCTTACATATTCTTTACCTTAAGAGAATAGAGAAGCTAATGGAGTCTCCAAGCTTGAGTTTCCTCCTCTAATGGCGGTTTGGCTTGGCACCAAATCAAAGCTCTTGAAGTTTTGAAAAGATAGGAAGAAGGAGCTTGTGCTAACTAAGAAGAATATGTGTTTTGTTTTGGTTTTGGAGCTAAAATGAGCAAGTAGTGGTCAAAGGAAGATGGAGCTAGCATGGAGGTTGAGTTTCACGTAGAAGAAGAAGAGAGGAGCAGCCAAAATCGGTGAGATGAAGAAGAAATGAAGAAAGGAGAGAGAGGTGGTATAAATGAGATATTTTGATTCCTTAAAAGCAAATAGTAAAACCACTTACTTTTCCTCTTTTTCTTCTAACATTAGTTGGCTACTTGGTGACTCACACCCTTATAAAACCGGCCCCTCATTAATTAGGCTAGTCATGGTCTTTGTTTGACCAATTAATTAGACTTAGTTGATTAAAGACTAAACTAGGCACTATTTGATTACTATTCACAAACTAGTGCACATATTTGTGAAATTTTTGATTTCTCATTGCTTTAGACTTCCTAATGTGATACTAATTAGTACACAAGTTAATTAAGGAGTAATCATGGGCATTTAGCCACTTAAAACCCCTTTCTAAGACAATTTTTCAAAAATGTGCTTTAAGAGTCCTTAAAGCACAATTTGTGTTTTAACTTTTTTTGAGCTTGGTTTTCTTTGGTAATTGACTTAAAATGACCATTAGGATATTGCTAAGGTCTTAGAATGATATTTGGGTGCTCACCCAAGTCTCTCCAAGCTTAGAGCACGTTTTTGCTTAAACCACTCTTTTGGTGTTTCCTTATGTTTTCTTTGATTAAAAATGTTTCTAAGGCATTATTTAGCCTCCCTATATCTTAGCTTATCACTTAAACACCATATCTAAGTTTGGGGTATTTCAGAGGCAGTATGGACATCATCCCAAAGAGAAAACCATCTTTAAGAAGGTAAAATACTCATTTAAAGCCTTAAGGTTCATAATAGTGTTACACTTAATTTTATGAATCAAAAACCTAACTTAGGGCTGTGTTATTTAGTGGAGTGAAGGGTGAAAGTGGCTGTGTGAACTGCCGTGTGATTATAACAAGGTAATGTTGCTTAAAACCCTTATTTATATACATTAAATTTATTAATGTCATGAAATAAATAGGGCCGAGAATGATAGGTGTATGTGTGCTGTTAAGACCATAAAAATGTGTAGGAAATTATGGTTACATGTTTAGTTGGTGAACCTAGTTGCTAATGACTCATTGAAGTCAAGTTTATAAGTTAAAAATGAAAGAAAAATGATTTTTATAAGTTAAATGAAAAATCTGTAGCAAGCTGTGTATAACCTATAGTTTATGGAAATTTTAATGTCATTTTATGGTTAAATTTATGTTATGTTGAAGGCCATGTGTTTAAGCCATTTTATTATAGTTATTTAAAGCTTTAAATATTAAATTATTAAGTTTTTGGGTAGTTAAATGAATTAAACATGTTTCTGGTGCTAAAGTGTAATTTTAGTGAACATAATCATCTAGGAACATTTTAGATGAATCTTGATGAATTTAGGTGTTACATAAATTAAAGATACTTATAATGAGATTTATAAACTTTATAAGTGTTAAAATGAACAAAGGCTTACCATGGGGGTCAAACCATAAATAAATAAAGTTTGGGGGGTGCTAAATAATAAATAAAACCGAATGGGGGCTGTTTAGGAATTTAAAACATAAAACATAATTTTTACAAAGTTTAAACACTTACGTGTAAAACTAGAGAAATAAATGTGGTAAAACCATAAATTGTATAAATATGGGTCAAAGGAATATTTGGGTGGTCAACCTTGACCACATGTGAGGTTTGACCAAATTAAAATAATACAAATAACTATTTTGGTGATTTAAAGAAATATTAAGTAAAAAAGAACAATTATATAAAGTTATGGGGTAACCTTGTAATTGCCGAGAGTTATAGGGGTTAAAATATGATTATTAAGACCCTAGGGGTCTGCATAAATTATTTGAGAATTTTTGGGCTAATTTTAGTGATTTAATAAATTAAGGATTATAATATATAGTTTAAGTATTAAAATGTAACATTTATAAAACTCATGGGGTTATTATGTAAATAACCGAAAGTTGGGATGGAAAGTAATATTGGGACAGCCTAGGGGTTGTTTGAGAATTTAAGAAATTATTTTGGGAGTTTTTGGAATTAAATAAGTTAATATGTATAATATAAAGTTTTAGGTATCAAATTGAAAGTTTACAAAATAAAGAGGGGTAATATGTAATTAAAAGAAGTCATGGGTGAAAAGAATAAATCTAGAAAATAATACGGTGCTGTTCGAATTTATATATGTATGTATATGCTTGTATATTATAATGTTTTGGGATCTTAGGTTATAATTAAATAAGGTTAGAAATGTAACAAGAATAATGTTTGGGGTGATTTTGTAATTAACCTAAAATGAAGGGGAAGGAATATAAATTCCGAAAATGAGATGGCTGGTTTGGAATTTTCAGAAACAATAAATGATATATTGTAAAGTTTAAGATGATATAATATGACCTTATGTTGAAGTATAAGAGGAAAATATTATAATTACCGAGAAGGTTATGGGTAAGTGTGGAATTAATAAAACTATAGGCTGATTATATTATAAAGTTTAAAATGATATGATGTGTCATTATACTAAAATATAAGAGAGTATAATATAAAGGAATTTCCATGGTATAAATATACCTTGTAAAACAATCACATAAAATGATGAGACTAAATTGGGAAATTGGGGAGTATAATATATGATAAGAAACCTTATAATATAAGGAAGGTGATACTGTGTAAAATACCTTGTATAATACTAAGATGAATTCTTGGGAAAAATATTTGTGAATAAAGGACACAAATAAATAAGTGTATACTACACACGAAATAATGAATTAATTCATCATGGAAAACCTTATAAATCACACGATATGAATTTATAATATAAGGTGAAAATTGTAATACGATTGATAAATCATATAAGGTTGATGTGGAGAGAATTATGGATTTGGAAATATAAGTATAAGTGTTATATTATGATATAGTATGAGTCGGTAAATAAATATTGGTTATAATGAAACATTGACTTGTAATATTGACCAAGTCAAACTAGATTGACCAAATCATCACAAATTGACCAAGTGGTTAAGTTGACCGGTACATAAAATAATATGGAATTAAAAGTTAGAATATGACTTGGTCAAGTAAAGCATACCAATGGACTATATTGTATAGGTATATATATCAACACATACGTATATGGGTATATAATTATACAAGTGGGATATAACTTGGTCGAACAAGTAGAACAATGAACTATGTATATATATAACAATAAGGATGTGTGAGTATGCAAATATACAAGGGTCAAATAACCTTGATAAATGGTATGGGTTACTAGGAATTTAATCCTTAGGTAATGAATATTATTGCGCTACAAAATATTATACTCTTACAACTATAGAGTATGGTTAAATTCAATCCCGAGACTTAATACAAACCCGAGCCAAACAATAACCGGTTGAGAGTATAACTACGAGGCAAAGATTAGAACCTATCTATGATGGTTAAGTAGACTCGTAATATAGACACTGATATTAGAGTGATGTATTCCAGAGGTACGAACTGTTAGATACGAGCCATGGGATTGCTAGAGGATAGGCGCGAATCATCACGCTAGCATTGTTCAACGGTGAACGGTAAGTGAATGTGTGGTCTGAAAGCTCCAAGGGTTTCCTTGGGTTCCAAACGTAATTGTGTGCTTGCATGTCAGATAAATAAATGTTATGCATGTGTTTGTACGTGTTTATGTTTTTCCAATCGTCAAAGTGTTTATTAACTGTGCGCGTACGTCGTTCGGACTTGTGATATCAATTATCACCTAACTGTTATGAACTATTAGGAGAGGGACTCCACTTATCATCTTATGAGAGTGAAATACTCCTAAGAGTACTAAGTGAGGAACTTAGTTTAGAGACCCGGTATTAACCGTCTCTATAGCGATGACTCGACTTTTGAACATCACCTAGTAGACTTCTAGGCATGTGTAAGACCCATTAGGCATCTAATAAAATGTGTTCTCCAATAACGAGATTAAATCTCCAGGAGATTAATTAAAATACACTAACAAATGAGAGTGTGTTAATTAATGATACAATGTTTAATAAATCCTGGTATGCATACGTCCCAGCAGGTTGCGCATAATGATCACTAGAGTTTAACACCCGTTTAGGGTCTACTCTTGTTTATCTAACGAGCCGGATACGATCGTTAGTCGGAATGTGCTACCATTGGCACCATGGCTTCGGCCACATGGACATCTACCACTGTAGATCAGTAAGCCCACCTACTCACTGTAGATGGCATCGGACTACTGTCCAAAATATAAATGTGTGAGGCTAAACGGGAATTTGTCTTTAACATGACATCCGTATGTTTATGTGAGACTGTTGGAAACGGGGCTTCATGTGATGGAAATAAACAAGTGAGACTAATTGGACTTCAGCTAACTCTTATCGTACCGCTGATTCGAATTTAATTGTTCAATTATAAATGTCGTAATAGCATGTCTTGATGTGTGAATGTTTGAATACCTGTCGTGTGTTTTAATTACGTATTTACAGTTATGTTATAAGCATGTAAACGGTACAACATGAAACGAACCCCATGTTAATCAAGATGGCTAAAATGACCTAAGTGGCCTAAACGGGTCTAGGATCACATTTAGCATACCAGCAGTTGGCTGAGCCTTTATGGCACCAAATTACATGACTTGATCGAGCTATGAAGCCGGAGTGCGGGACTTCGGGGTATTCAACGACGTTATTTATTTATTGCACCTTCAGAATTAGTTTATATTTAGTACGATGTAAACATTGGGATTACCTTAGATGCTCACTTACCTTAAGTATCAGTTTAAACTTAGGATAATGTAGCATATATCTCGTTCATCACCGCGGTTAATTATTGTCATTGTTTTATTATTATTTCTTTTCTACTTCTTTACTTGCATGGGCGAGTAATGGCATGTGACACCCGAGTGAGAATTATTAGTGTTTAACTTCCGCTCTAAGACGTCTTTAATTATGCTACGAGAGTGATTATTACGCATTTAATGTGAGGGGTGTTACAGAGCAAACCCACAAGGTCATTGGTAAGAACCACATGCGAAGCAACAAGAGAAAGAAAAGAATAGAGTTCCAGTTTCGAAACAAGAATAGCGAAAACACTAGAGGAAAAAAGAGGGAAGAAAAACACGCTTGCCTCTTGTTGTTCAGACAAAACAAGGATAATACCACCATCTTTTCTTCAGATTTCAGTTCCGAACTTGGAAAGGAAGAAGAGAATAAATAAGGGAAGTAAGATGGCTCAAAGTGAACTCCGAAACCGTGAGTGAAATCGCAAGAGACAAGTAAGATCTTACCTTATTCTGATGTAAACACAAGAGTAGGAAGAAGATGCGGAGTGTTCCTTGTTCGCTGGTGAAGATATCAGTAAGAAAATAGACGAATTGAGAGAGACTTGAAGAGAGAATGAAGAGAGGAAGCGACAACAAAAGAGATAATGAGAGAAATGATTTAGGTTTTTCAAACTTCTAAAGTGGAATGAAGATGAGAATGAAGGAGGGTGGCGAGCATGTATGTTCCTTATGTTAGTTGGGGTTTGCAGAATATACAAGGGTAACTTAGTAAAAGAAGATATTAAGTTAGGATTTTCTGGACAATGGGCTGCCAAACAAGGCCTTATTTGGATCCTTTATTTACTACATTTGTACTTTATTAGTAGTAGTGGGCTGCGGATTTAATAAGTCAATATAGCTGAAACCAATTTTCAGCCTATTATGCTCCTTTAAATACTCATAAGGCCTCTAAAACTAAGTTAGAAATTAACCAGTCTTCCACACTTTGATATATTCATTTAATATCATTATTTCATGTAATACATATATATTACATGTTATACTCACTTGATTATTAAATATTTTTTTATAACTCAATTATTATTTATCTCCTTTCCTCTAAATTATTTATGTAAGATTATGGTTGAATAAATCCTTTTTGAACCATATAATTATTTATATAAATATGATTAAGGTTCTATATTTCCTTAAATCATATAATTGTTTATATAAATCTCTTTATCTGTTTATTACTATATATAGGTAATTAAATCCTAATTACCTTTTTAATTCTTAAGGGATATTTCAACAACAATTAATTATGAATTGTGTATGAACTTAAACAGTAACTAAGTTTCACAAAATTAATACAACCATAAAAACTCCTCTTTATGGTTCTTAGGTAATTATACACCAATTTAGAATTTTAAAAAATTATTAATTTTCTACAATAAAAATTACAAAATTAATATGCAGTTAAACAATAAACTAAGTTTCACCACATTAATTTCAACCTATAACAAAATTTCTTCAGAACGTTTAGGGAAATATTCACTAAATTAGAAGATCTACAAATTATAAATTAATATATTAATTTATTACAAATTTAACATATAATTGAACAATACACTAAGTTTCACCAAAATTAATTTCAGCCTAACAACATTTCTACATAACTTTTATGTAATTATACACCAATTTAAAAGATTACAAAATTATTAATTTTCTACCATAATTAATTATGAATTTAATATGCACTTAAACAATTACTAAGTTCCACAAAATTAATTTCAACCTATAAAAACTTTTCTACATAGTTTTTAGGTAATTATACACCAAGTTAAACGATCTACAAATTATAAATTAATTGTCTTAATTAATTACGAATTTAATATGCACAAACAATATTTCACAAAATTAATTTCAACCTATAAAAGCTTGTTTACATAGATTTAGGTCACTAGTACAAAAATGGCCTGTTTCGACTCCCCTATTTCGGCGGTTGTTACAAAACCGCCGAAATAGGGTGGTTTCTAAAAAGGCCGGGAACCTATTTTGGCGGTTCCTTACTAGGAACCGTCGAAATAGGTCCTCGTAAATAATAAAAAAATAAAAAGGATCTATTTCGGCGGTTCCTTACTAGGAACCGCCGAAATAGGTGTTTTCATATTTTTCCTTTTTATTTTATCATCTATTTTGGCGGTTCTTTGTTAGGAACCGCCGAAATATGCCTTTCTTATTTTTTTAAAATAATCGAGGACCTATTTTGGCGGTTCTTAACTAGGAACCGCCGAAATAGGTCCTTTTAAAACCACCCCTGAACCCAGTTTATCGCAATTTCTCACCGGATTCACTACTCCCCCTCCTCTGTTGCGAACGGCGAAACGAAGACGACAGCAACAACCGTCACTGTCGCCGCCAGCCGTTGGTTCCGCCGTCGCCGTCATCTCCGCCCGCGTGCCGTCGCCGTCCCCGTCATCTCCGCCCACAGGTTCGACTTGTCCGACAGGAGCAGCAGCAGCAGTTCACAACAGAGGGAGAGGTAAGTTCAAATTTTAGGGTTTAAATCATGTATTTGTTGTGTTGATTGTTGATATTAAGATTGTAAATGTGTGTGTGGATGTCTAAATTTGTGGTGTGTATAAGATTTATGTATATATTTGGTTTTAAATAAGTGAAAATACATGTGCTCATAAGATGTTCGATGAAATGTTTAAATGAAAATTTTGATTTTTTTACTCATTTTGTGTGTTTGTTCCTTTGTAGCGAGTAATTACTAAGCTGCTGTTGTAGATTGAACTCGTACGAGGCTGAACACAGTTCACTTGTGAACATGTAATATAGTCAACTTATGTCTTCATTTTCAGTCCATTATAATTACAATCCTATATTTATGAACAAGGAACATACACAACTACTGAGTTTCTCTTGTATCTACATTTATTTGTGTCTCTACAGATAAATACTTAAGAAGCTCCTTAACCATTGCATGGTAGATTGAAAGCGGAGCTGAGAACAATTCATTTATGAACCGGTAATATAATCTAACTTATCCTTTTTCTCTTTTTTGCTTTGTATTTGATTTCCACAAATTATTGGAATTTGGTTTGATGAATAAATTTGGTATATATTAATTTGGTTTATGATGGAAATTTGTGTTGTTGAATGATTGGTGAATGCTTAATAACAAGCATGGTCATGCCTTTGTAGAGGGAAATCACTAAATGGGTTCACCAGATTGAAGTCACGTACGGGGCTGAATACATTTCATTTGTGAACCCGTAATATACTCAACCTACATCTTCATCTTTTTAGCTCATTATGTATAATTTTGCAATCCTAATTACAAACAATTAACATACGTAAACTAATGAGTTTCTATTCTATCTACAGAGAAGTGGTTAAGAAACTCCTCAGTCATTACACGGTAGATTGAAAGCGGAGTGGAAGAACCGGTAATATAATCTAACTTATCTTTTTCTCTTTTTTACTTTGTATTTGATTTCCACAAATGATTGAAATTTGGTTTGATGAATAAATTTGGTATTAGTTTGATTTGTGATGGAAATTTAATTTGTGTTGATGAATGATTGGTGAATGCTTAATAATAAGCATGGGATAGGTAAAATTATGCAAAGGTCATGCCTATTTTTTTTAACAAAATCTCTTTGTAATTAATATTGTTTGATGTATGTGTATATGTATAACAATATCTAAAATTTTTCTTTATCAGGTCTCACTACATTTAAGTCTGTGAACCACCTCTCTTGTTTTCAACCTTCTTCCATCGCCGTTGCAGTTTCCTCTTCTGTGTACAAGTAAGCAACTAAACTTTGCTTTTTGTTTGATAATTGCGATTATGTATTCAGATAATATAGGTGCTAGTATATAATTTAGGTTGAAACCTTAGAGTTAGG
This sequence comes from Limonium bicolor, assembly GCA_023374045.1. Taxonomy (NCBI): domain Eukaryota; kingdom Viridiplantae; phylum Streptophyta; class Magnoliopsida; order Caryophyllales; family Plumbaginaceae; genus Limonium; species Limonium bicolor. The sequence goes on along the minus strand of CM041778.1, from coordinate 74,850,766 downwards.
CTAGCTAGCTTATTTAATACGTATCCAGTCACGCTTCATTAGAGTATAAATACATAGAAACAAATACAATCCATGGTACAAAAACATTTTCATTTTGAGTATACGGTTTTAATCGTACCGTATTTTGTGTTTCAAATATAGTATGAAGCGTGACTGGATGTACGGTGATCGAGGGGATCACTTTGACAAGATGCTAAAAGAGTTTTGCAAAGTGGCAGTGTAGCACAAGGACATGACAAAGGTGGAGAAAATACCTTGTCCCTGTGTTGACTGCGGTGTCGTAAGGAAATTTTCAAACATTAAGGAAATTGAATTCCATCTGAAGACCCGCGGTTTCATGCCACTATATAGGAGATGGACTTTTCATGGAGAAAGTGTTGAACATAATGTCGGGTCCTCGTACATTAATGATAGGAAGAGGATGAGAACCGACCACACATTTGATTCTATCGAGTCGGAACTCCCAAGTGCTTTTGGAGTCAATGACAGTGAGCCGACTTATCATGATGAGCAAATAGACGAGATGCTTGATAACGTTGAGGATAATTTTGTCGACCGGCCGGATGAGTATCAAAGGTTATTGGATGCATCCAAGATGGCGTTGTATCCTATGTGCACTAAGTACACGAAATTGACAGCTATATTGAATTTGTTCAACCTGAAGGGAAGATATGGATTGAGTGACAAAGGTTTCACGGCATTCCTCGAGCTTATTCATGATATGCTACCGGATGAGAACGGTCTCCCTACCACCACCTATGAGGCAAAGAAATGGGTGTGTCCAATGGGAGTAGAGTACAAAAAAATTCACGTGTGTCCAAACAACTGTGTTGTACAGGGGTGAATACGAACATCTGGACAATTGCCCGAAATGTTCGTTGTCCCGGTATAAGCATAAAGATGGAGAGTACTCATCCGTTCAGAAAAAAAGCCCTCCAGCTAAACTACTGTGGTATTTGTCGATTATACCCAGATTCAAACGGTTGTTTGTGAATCCGAAAGATGCAAAAAACTTACGATGGCACACAGAGGGTAGAAAGAGTGATGAGAAATTAAGACATCCAATAGATGGACTCAGTGGAGAAACATCAACAGATGGTACAAAGAACATTTCGGACATGAAGATAGGAATCTGAGGCTTGGGTTATGTACTGATGGAATGAACCCGTACGGCACATTGAGTAGTCAACACAGTACATGGCCTGTTCTGCTAGTGATCTAATTTGCCCTCATGGTTGTGTATGAAACGAAAGTACATCATGTTATCTCTCCTGATATCTGGTCCCAAGCAGCCAGGTAATAACATTGATGTGTATCTTGCCCCTCTGATAGATGATCTGAAGCTATTGTGGAATGAGGGGACCGTGGTATATGATGCTTATGCAAGAGAGAATTTCACGCTCAAGGCTTTGTTGTTCTGTACCGTCAATGACTTCCCTGCGTATGGGAACTTGTCCGGTTACACGGTTAAAGGAACATTTGCATGTCCCATATGCGAGGAAGACACTTGTTCGGACCGTTTAAAACATTGTGGGAAGAATGTTTATATGTGTCATCGACGTCTTCTCCCCGAAGATCACCCTTATCGAGTAACGAAGAGAAAGTTGTTCAATGGTCAAGCCAAAACTCGTGTGGCCCGTCTACCTTTGAGCTCTGAGGAAGTGTACGAAAAGGTTAAGGACATTGCAAATGTATTTGGAAACACATCAAAACCGGCGAAAAACATTTGGAAAAAGTGTTCTATCTTTTGGGATCTACCTTATTGGCGTCATCTTCCTGTGAGACACTGCTTAGACATCATGCACATTGTGAAGATCGTTGGTGAGGCAGTGAGTGGGACTTTGCTCAATATACCCGGCAAAACAAAAGACGGATTGAAAGTCAGAAAAGACATGCAAACCATGGGTATACGAAAGGATTTACACCCACAGGAGAACGGGAAACAAATATACCTACCTCCTGCATGCTACACGCTCTCAAAGGCTGAAAAGATTAGTTTTACAAATGTCTGGGTACTCTTCAAACTGGAAGAACATTGTATCGATGAAGGATTTAAAACTTTTAGGCATGAAATCTCACGATTATCATGTACTGATGTTACATCTTCTTCCAGTCACAATCCAAGGGATTTTGCCATCTGATGTCAGAAATGCTTTAACTCGGTTATGTTTCTTTTTCAACGCTGTTTGCTCCAAGGCAATTGACGTAACCTCTCTAGATGATCTACAACGTGAAATTGTTGTTACATTATGTCAACTTGAGATGCATTTTTCACCATCTTTCTTTGACATAATGGTGCATCTAATTGTGCACATCGTTCGAGAGATACAGTTCTGTGGTCCGGTATACTTACGGTACATGTACCCTTTTGAACGGTACATGGGTATTCTGAAAAGTAGAATGAAGAATAGGTATCGACCAGAGGGGAGTATTATTGAAGCAACAGTGACTGAGTAAGTCACGAATTTATGACCGATTATTTAAGTGAGACAGAGTCAATTGGTATCCCAAAACCCAACACTATGGAAGGTTTAAGGGTAAAGGTGTCATTGGTAGAAAGATCGTGCAAGTTTCACGTCACTTATTCATCAAGCACATTTGTTTGTCTTACAAACCTTGAGGTTGTTGAACCTTATTTCGAAACCCATATGGTTGAGTTAAGGCATCAAAATCCTTTGAAAGACCACATTTGCCTGACAAAGGAACAAAACCGAGTTTCTATCCAATGGTTCAAAGATCATGTGTTGACATTAGCATCATCAGATCCAGAAGCTGTAAGTGAAGAGATCAGATGTTTGGCAATCGGACCTGAAACTAATATTACATCATTTGAGGGGTATGATATTAGTGGGTATACATACTACACTGCACGCCAAGATGCCAAATCGATAAACCAGAATAGTGGGGTAAAAATTGAAGCTGCTGCCACTGAGTACCACAGCGGTAACCGATCTCAACCAGTTAGTAACTCTAGTTGGTATTATGGTGTCATCGAGGACATCTAGGAACTAGACTACGACATTGATTCCTTTTTGTTGTTCCGGTGCAAGTGGGTGGACAACCGACGCGGGTACCAAAATGATGGAGGGCTTACCTTGGTTGATCTTTCACATGTCGGTTATAAGGATGATCAATTTGTTCTGGGAAAGGATTGCGAACAAGTGTGGTATGTTGAGGATCCGAAAGACTGCAGATGGTCTGTTGTTCTTCCCAGGAAGAAGGCCGGTTGTAATCGAAAATGAAAATGAGGATAACGATGACAATGAAACGGTAGAGGAAACATCCTTGTTTCCTACTGGATTACCGGATTCGATTGATGTTACCGAAAACGATTTGCTCTACGCACGATCAGACCATGATGAGGGTGTTTGGGTAGAAATATGAAATGATTTATGTTTTCGTGTCAGGTAATGTTGTTTAGTAGAATATAGACTGTAATGTCATCTTAACTGTTATTGTTATGCTTCATAGTATTTATGTTAATTTATATAATGACTTTATCTGATGAAATGAAATGCTTTATTTTTTTGCAGTGGATGATCACCCTATGGATGACCCCGTTGGACAGTTTCTCTGACTGGAGAAGCTGAGCCACAGCAGAAGAGACCAAGTAAGCGGGTCACAAGAGGAGGAAAGAAAAAGAACCCAGTAGCTGTAGCGGAGACTGAGGCTGGCCCTTCACAGCAAACCGAAGAGCCGTCAGTTGTCCCACCAGAGGCCAAGAAGCAAAAGAAGAGAGGTCCCACACGTGGGCTGAAGGCTAACAAGGGCCCTCCTACAAAACCGGTGCAATTCAATGAGTACAACCAACCTCATGGCAATTGGAAGAATGACTTCACCGCTTACGGTAGCCATTTGGTGAAGACATATTGTAACATAAACCACAACTGGAAGCAAGTGCCTCAAGCGTTGAAGGATACTATGTTTGAGCGTCTTCAGGTAAATCTCTACATTATTAGTATGATCTTTTGTAAAATAATAGAATATTTATGTTTACTTTACTAACTGAATGATCATGTATGTAGTCTCGTTTCTCCGTGGATCCCGTACTTAAAAAGGATGTGCTATCATCGATGTCGAAACAGTTGGGACCACAAGAATAAGTTGGCTGACAAGTACATCTACAAGATGCCTGATAGAAGATCCAGAGCTCCAGATCATGATCTCGGCGGTGAGAGACCACCATGGGAGGTTTACGAGGGCATCACCGAAGAGCAATGGGTACAATTTGTTGAGTCACGTCACACGGAGTTCCAGGTGCACTTTATTGTCATACATACATAAATTACTCTTAATTTCTTATGTCTTTTTGTGTTTAATTTCACTAAACATGATCATATTAATTTATGCAGGCTCTCCGTGCGCAACAACAAGCAAATGCTAAGAAGAATCTGTACCCTCACCACTTAGGTGGAAAAAGTATTGCTCAAAGGGTACCAGAATGGGAGCAAAAGGGATATCTACCCACGGATGGCTCATTGGATACCAGGGCAGAAGAATGAAAGTTGGGAGTTAAGCCACATTCCGAAGAACTCTACTCCCAAAATCCACAATACGATGAAGTCACGAGAGCAGTTATTGCTCAAATGGTAAGTGATATCATTTCATTTTTAGTCGAACTGTTCATTTCATTTGTATATGAACTTATGTTAAACTAATAACTGTATTTGTGTTTGTAGGGTGAATTAAGCTCTCAGCTCACCCAGGGCACCTGGACCTCACAGAGGAATGATGATCCTCTTACACGCGCTCTTGGTAAGAAGGATCATCCAGGTCATGTCATTGGGTTTGGTGGGCACGTTGGTATCCGCTAGGCATTTGGCGTACCCGGGTCCAGAAGTGCACAGGGAAGGATGATTAGCTAGGACGAGCACCTGAGAGAGATGGCTGAGATGGAGCAGAGGATTAATCAGAGCGTCGACAAGAGGATCGCTCAGGCTATGTAAAGGCTTGATTCACGGAAGCATAGCAGCCAAGAGGTTTCTCGACCACCAGTTGAGTCACCCATTCAGCATCAGAGTTCACCGGCAGTGGGAAGTAGTGTCCAGTCGGTTGAGCTGTTTCCCCATGCATCTCTAAAGGTTAGACCAACATTTCAATTGAGTACATGACAATTAAGATTTTTCACTTGATCACTAATATCATCATAGAACAAGGAATTCACAATTTTTATCTAAACAAGTTCCACATAACACTCAGGTACCCACTGAGTGCAAGTTGGTTTTACAAATTGGAGTAGAAGAGGTCATGGTGGCATAGGGAAAACTTTTCCCTTCAGTTCCAAGTGATATTGTGCACGGTGAACCACTCCGACAGTACCATGCACGAGTGCTTCTGGACGACTTTGTTGCAGAGCATGGTGACGTCTATTTACCGGTGCCAATCCCACAAAGACCTACCTTGCGTTCCGCACAAACTGCGACAGTGCAGTGGCCAGTAAGATTGGTCAAACTCCCTGGGCAGGTATTTACTCTTAACCGTTGCCATAAAACTATTGATGTACCACCTTGCATCCATATACTTAATTAGTTAATATCATAGGATATGAGCCGACCAAAGACTGATAAGGGAAAAGGAAAAAGAATTGCTGCACCTGTTCAATCAAAGGCATCCACAAATTTCGTGCTTAGACCTGATTTGGTGGAGAAACGAATATTGGCCGGCTTGTCGACTAATATGAAGATTCTGCACTCATCGTTGTTGCTGCTACCACCTCATTGTGATTCCTTCACTGTGGAAGATCACGAGCGGATATTTCACCATCAAGTTCAAGCAGGAGATACACATCGATTTGAGATATATATGTCCGACTTCGAGGAGTGTTTCAAGATGGATTGGTTGAATGTGTCGATTATCAAGTCAGCCGTCATGTGAGTGACTTCTACCTTTTATATATATTTTGAATGCATTGATTGGTGATGAATTAGATGTTTGAATAAAAAGTTAATAACTAATGATATTGTCTTCATGGTGCAGGCATGTGCATAATAAGGCGATCAATGTTTATGAAGATCACAGATTCAGATTCCTGTGTCCTGCTATGTGCTGTGAAGTCCAGATGACAAGTGACATGGAAGGCCTTATACAATATCTGACGAATGCCATCTTTGAATGTTCTAACAAGTCATTTATTATGTTGCCATATCATTCAGGGTATGATATTTGACTATTTAGTATCATCTAAATCATATAGTTTGTGTTAGTTGTTTAATGATTTCAACACATTGCACTAGTAGAAAAAATGTTTTTAATGACGACGTTTAAACCACAGTTAAATGGAAAACCGTGGTTTAAAGTTTATAAACCACGGTTTTCATAGCAACCGTCATTTAAGGTGCATACCAGAGCGCATATACCACGGTTTTTCGGGAACCGTCGTATATAGGTTAGTTATATACCACGGTTTTCAAGGCAACCGTGGTATATAGTACATGTCGGAGTGAATATACCATGGTTCTTGGAGAACCGTCGTATATAGGGTACCTATATACCACGGTTCCTAGGCAACCGTCATTTATATTGCACATCTTACTATATTAAACCACGGTTTTTTGATCAACCGTGGTATATAGTCTAGGCGGGAATTTTAATTTTCGGCCGAAATTTAACGCGGTGCTTTCTCTCTATTCTCTTATATATCGATGAAGCACTCTTCTTCTTCATTCTCTTCAATGTCATGGTAATTTTGGAACCCAAACCGACGAACATGCTCTGCAACTCTTCTTCAATCTCTTCAACCTCACGGTAATTTTGGAACCCAAACCGACGAACATGCTCTGCAACTATTCTTCATTCTCTTCAACTAGCTCACGGTAATTTTTGCAACCCTAAATCGTGAACAAGGAACATGCTCGTCCTCACTCATTCTCTTGTTTTTCGGTAATTTTTACAGCTTACACTTGCGAACAAGGAACATGCTCGTCCTCACTCACTCATTCTCACTGTAATTTTTGCAACCATAACCGGCGAACAAGGAACATGGCCTACGCCTCTATTCTTCATTCTCTTCAACTTCACGGTAATTTTGCAACCCACCACAACAAGGAACATACTACGCCTCCATTCTTCACTCATTATTTTGCAACCCTAAATCGCAAACAAGGAACACACATGTTCTAGCCTCTTCATTCTCTTATGTGCTCTGTTTGAGATCTGCGAAGCGGTGCTTCTAAATCGCCGGTGATTTTGAAAAAAATTTCATAGACTATAAACCACGGTTATATGTATAACCATTGTTTATTCGTTGATTTTATAGATAATATACCACGGTTTTGACCTTTAACCATCGTATAAAAGGACTTTATACCACGGTTCTCTCCTTAACCGTCGTTTAAAATCGGTGAGGACCGCGTCCAAAAACGGTCTTAAACAACGGTCATAGCAAACCGTGGTATATAGTCTACTTTTAAACGACGGTTATCAACCGTGGTTATAGGCAATTTTCTATATGCGACGGGAGCATAAACCACGGTTCCTAACCGTGGTATATAAGCAAAATAACCGTGGTTAAAAACATTTTTTCCACTAGTGTTGTGTAATTTGTGGACAGTCGACATTGGTCATTGCTTGTGCTGGTGTTGAAGTACCCACGAGTCTTGCAATTTGACTCACTTGGTAAGGGTGTCAAGAGACCGAAGATCACCACCGCAATACTGAGGTAACTAGTTTGTTATCTTAAACAACAATTGTTATTACTTAACATTAACTGTTTCATAACTTGCTACTGATGCTTAAAACTATATTGCTGATGTATATAGTTCCATGAGACCTGCATTATCTCTCCAGAATAAAACAATGAAGAGTAACATCCCTTGGAACACTGTCAAGGTACTCTCTTAATTGATAAATTTGTGTGATAATGTTTAAACTTGTTTAAACTGTCAATATGTGTGTTTGTATAGTGTCCGGTGCAGCTTGGGGGTTCAGAGTGTGGATACTATGTCATGAGATTCATGTCTGACATAGTGGGAGCGTCGAACCTTTTACCAGAACACTCATTTGACAAGGTAACATTCTTTGAAAGTTTCAGTTATGCTCTTTACATGTTGTTAGACTTGTACGTTTTAGATTAATGTTCATTTTTTTTCAAGGCTTACGAAGAAGTGCTCCAAGGTGGTCAGTATAATGATACTCAAATTGTTGAGATTCTTGAGGAATGGTTGGAGTTTGTTTGCACAAGTTTAATGAATTGTTGATGATCATGAAGATGTTTTGTGAACTTTTTCGAGTATGTAATTGTAATTCTGTACACTTATGGATGGTGTAATGGTAGATTTGAATTGTGATGTGGTTTTTTATTTGTAATGAAAGTGTGTAATTAAGTGTAATTGCATTGGTTTATTTACTCTCAAATTGTGGCGCGTCGTTGATATTAATTGGGAGCTTTTATAACTTTTTAAATGTGTGTTGGAGCTCCCTGTGTGGATGAAGCTTTATTACAGGCCTCATTGAATCATTTGGTGTGTTACGGTGAATATATATATATATGCTGGGATGGAAAAAACAAAAAAAGGGGGCTATTTCGGCGGTTCTTAGCTTAGAACCGCCGAAATAGATACAAAAATAGGGCCTATCTCGGCGGTTATTAGCTCACAACCGCCGAGATAGACTCATGGTACCTTCTGGAATTGACCGATCCTGAGACCGACCATGAGTCTATCTCGGCGGTTGTGAGCTAAGAACCGCCGAGATAGACGTCGTCAGATTTTGATTTTGGCACCCACCTATTTCGGCGGTTTTATTTACAACCGCCGAGATAGGTGCTCAGACCTATTTCGGCGGCGCTCATTTCGGCGGTTGTATATTGTACTCTACCGAGCTCACATAAATTTGTCTCTCAGAGTAATATATACTAGTAATCAGCTGGGAAAAAATGTCTCCCGCCCCTCGCGTTCCCTCATCTCTTCTCAATCTTCTTCTGCGACGATTTCTTTCCTATTCTTCCGCCATGTCGGCCTCCCTTCCACCACCACTAGCCCAGCCTAACAACCTCCTCAAACTCCCACCTGACCACCAAAAAGACGCTCCTCACCTCCGTTGCCAAATAGTACACCAACACAACACTGCCACCGAATTCCCAAATCCAAACCGCCCAGAAAACCCCACTGCCACAGATTTTCTAGCTAGTCTCAAACCGCTTATTTTCAATTCTGCCGCCCCTTAAAACACCAAATTCCTACTTGCTCTCACTCGTCATCGCAGTCATAGGGAGAGATAAGACTCATTCGTGAAAGAGAGGTTGGAGATGTGGTTGCAACCACCTCCGCCGGTGGGAAGATAAATGACCAGGCAGTTAATCTAGAAGGAAGGGTACAAACCAGAAGGCGGAGCACTCTCATGGCTCGCGAATCTCAAATCCAAGTTATGAGCGAGCTCCAGTTCCTGTTAGGTCCCGACGAGATAAAAACACTTCTAAAGGTAACCCTACTGCCACGATATTCATTGATAACGTTGATAGAGGAGTTTCGGAGTACCAACTGGGCAGAATAGTGAGAAGACTTGCAAGATGGAGTAGGATATATTTGTAGGAAGCGGAGAGTGTGGAATCATAATGCTTATGCCTTTGTCGACGTTAACCACGTTGAGGAGGCCAAAAGAGTAATCGACGGCATCAAAGGTTGGAATATTAACGGGAGTAGTCTTTGGGTGAGAATAGAATTCCAAGGACATAAAGATGAAAGAGAGAAGAGATGCCCCCCGCTAGTAGATCTTCACAGCCCAAAAATTCGCTTTCTCAAGTACAAAAGGAGAATAACAGTGTTTTTTCCAAACTCTCCATTAAGGTTAAAGCCGATGAAGGGATGAAGGCTTGTCTATCAAAATGTGCGGTTACCATTCTCCAAGAGGATAAGAGTCCAAGGGAAGCAATGAAGTTCCTTCTTAGGTGGTGGCCAAATCTTTCAGGGTTACTAGCTTTATCAAGAAGAAAAATCCTCTTGCTTTTCACCACTACTCATGAAGCCAAGGAAGTTGTCAACCAGGCACAGTCTAGTGGCAAGAATTCTGAAGGTTTGGAAGTGCGACAAGTGGGTAAGGGATGATCAAGTTGAGAAACGTAGGACGTGGGTTGTCATTCGTGGTATTCCTCTCCATGCATGGAACAAGGCTAACGTGTGAAAAATTGCATGAACGGTAGGAGATGTCATCAAGATAGAAGAAGAAAAGAACCAATATGTGTAAAAATACCGAAACCCGTATCCATGTAGAAACTTCGTCGCTCCAATTTATAAATTGTAAATATTCAGTCTTAGTTAAGGGCCACTCCTTCCCGGTGTCCATAGTTGAAGTCGGTGACGAAAGGATCATTCGAAGTAGCGCAGACCCTACCAAGAGCATTGTCTAGATTCTCACTGCTGATGGAGTCCATTTCGACGGTAAACCGATCAACAAGGTTAACCATTCTCAAAAAGAAGGGGGAGGAGAATTTACTTGTCAAGAGGAGTCCCTAGGTACTGCTAGTCTGCAATCCACTCGGTTGATAAGCAGCATGAGTCCCAAAATAATTTCAGTTTCAGTGGAAGGCAACTGGTCATTAGGCTTGATTCGCACAATCATTGTGTCCAAAGAGTTTCTTCAATCCAGAAGGTGGAGCGGCATCTCACAGCAGCCGCGAACTGGAGAGTGAGGCAGACAGTGACATAACTCCTGAAATTATTCTTGAAACTCCCAACATCGTTGACAGTGCAGGAAAAGAACACGCATGTGGAAGTGGGAGAGCAGGACGCGAGTTTCCCTGTGCGGCCAGAAACTTCTTCCATCCACGCTAGCAATACGGCGCAATTTTCCCTTGACCTGGAGAGGCAGTTGCTTGACGAAAAAAATAGTGAAGAAAGAACTGCGACGTCCCATGCAGAGAAAGACGATGATAATGTGCTTCCCAAGGCGTGTGAAGAAACACATAGGTCGGTGGACCTGAAGTCTGAACAACCGTATATAAGTGGGCCAGTGCATAATTTAGGGCTCAGGAGCCCAAGGACAAGAGTAGTCAATTCCGGTCCAGAAGTTGACAAGGGAATCAGTCTTTTTGTGGACCTTATCCATAATACCCCACCACAAAGTCAGGACACGAAGTTGCACCAAACACGGAATAAAAACAGGAAAATCATTAACACAGAGGCAGAAGCATGCATCAGTCTGTTGTATCAATTAGGTTGCCGAATCCCCGATCCAACCCGGACCAAACCAACTTAACCTTTCGTCAACAACTAGAGACCATTTAGAGGTCTAACAGGGAGCATTATTTTAGGTAGTCACCCCCTCTATAGCGGGGATAAGAGATTTTCCAGGGTAATTTATCTAGCTTGTAAGAGACTTTGCGAGAGGTGTAGAGGTGAAAAGTGGTAGACGTTAGATCTACTCGTGGATAGAGTGGTCTCCTCAACTTCCGAGGAGTTTGACTAGGGTAGTATGTTTTCGCTGTTTTGGATAGGATGAATCTCTTGGGCCTTTTCACCTGCTATGCATATAATGTCGGTGAAATGCCAAATTATAAAAAATGTTTTCGGTTGTTTTGTGTTTCGGTAGTGGATAGGTCTCGAATCAGGACCTTGAGTTTGAATATATGCACTATTATTGTAGCCCACCGATAAAAAAACAACTGATAAAATGAAAACGATGCCCAATTCGATGTATACATAGGCAACACAATAATAAGTTAACCTAGATAGTGTACATTATAAAATTATTTTTGAATGATTTTTATACCCAAATTTTGATCGTATGATTGTTCGTCACTCGAAAAAAAGGCCGAACAGAGCCTCAGCGACTGAGTATAAGATTTTTATAAAAATCCTCCTTTATGCTTGTGATTCGTCTTAACTTTACCTATATGGATTGGAGCACATCAAAACGTGAAAAACTAACACATAAGAACGCGTTACTGCACACACTTCTACATCAACCTTGAACGCTCCGTGCGATGATAATTAGCTTTAAACTTGTTTTTATGAATTTATTAGAAGGGGAATTCTTGGGTACCCACTCTATATTGAGAGGATATGGTACCCTTCTTACATGGACCAATCATATATTGACACTTACTTAATTTTATAAATAAAATGATATTTATTTATTTAGTCAAACTTCATCCTTAAATTAAATTTTAATAGTTCTTTTATCCTTGAGTTAACTCTAACTAACTAGAGTAACTCTCCCACGTTTTTTGTTTGAAAGAAAAGTCTCCCACGTTTTCACCTAATCCCATAATGATATTTTTTAATCATTATCTAAAATTTCTTTCTAATTTGAATTAGTTGATAAAATATGTACAATTTATATTTAAATATTTGCTTATGAAATTCACTTTATTCTTGAAAGGTATAGTAATATGTATATAACTTATTTAAATAATTTTACATTCATTAACACTTACATGAAAGTATTCATAAATAAATTTAGGCATCAATTCCTATAATTTGGTTTCAATAAAAATATCTTATTGAATGGGGCAATAAAGAAAAATTTCCTCTTGGTTATCAATAAGAGGTGAGGGCTGATTGCCCCCCGTTCCTTTTGATAAAAAAAAAATAGTAAAAGAATATACTTATTACATTTTTACTCACCAAAATTTGCAGAGTTGAAGAAAAATCTACAAAATATGTAATATTTAAGCTTTAGTTTGCATTGTAATATTTAAGTTATATTAGTGTATTATTTCTTTAACAAATTACTCCTATTCAACAGTGAAATAGGAAAAATGTTCAAAAAATTGTATAATGGAGTAGGTCAATGACTTAGAGTTTGTTGGAGAAAATATGCTTAGCATTATTCCCTATATACATGAAAATACTAACACATTCACACACTTTACCGGAAAAGTAATAACTTTGTTGGATAAAAATTTGAACGGCTTAAACTCTTGTATTTAGAAGCAAGTAGGGGTTAGTTTGAGATATTAAGGGTGTGTTCACTTCAGAGTATTCAGCAAAGGGAAACAGAATCATTCCCTTAGTGGTTGTTTGTTTTGTATTTTTAGTGATTCTGTTTCCCCCAATTCAAGTTTTGAAAACCCCATATCCCTATTAGTCATTCCCACCAGATTCCTAAGAAAAAGTATTCCCTTTCCTTCCTCTTTCCCTATCATCATCTTTAACATAAACAAATATTAATATATATGGTATATAATTTGTATAAATACTAACATATAATACATAATTTTTATTAATATTAATTAAAATATTTATATCTAATATAAAAATAATATATTTTATTTAAATTTATATAAATATAATGGATATGAATATAATATATTATATAAATATTTATTATATATCATATATTTTATATATATATATTTTATAATATTATAGATATTATTTATATTTTGAAAAATGAATGAATACTATATTAATATAAATATATTATTTATAATATAACTACAAAAAATTCTGAAATAATAATATATATTAATATATTTAAATAAATATCAACATATATAATAATTTATAAATTTAGTTATAATTTAAATAAATATGAAAAAATATGAATATAATATATATTAATATTAATAAATATTATTTATACTTTAAATGCTATAAAGATAAAAAATATTTATACATATTGTTTATGAAGTTAAAAATATTTATATAGATGATATATTATATATGAATATATTTATATATTATTTACAATTAATTTAATATTTTAAAAAATTATTAAAAAATATTTAAAATTTCAATACTATAAATATAAAAATATCAATATATATATATATGTAAATATTTATTTATATTATTTACAATTTAAATAAAATGTTTTATATTATATATATTAATAAATATTTTTAAAACTCAAATACTATAAAATTTAAAAATTAATAATATATAGACACAATTTCAAAAAAAATGTTATATATATATATATTAATATTAATATATATCATTCATAATTTAAAAACTATTTATATATGCTATATAATTTATATAAATATTAGTATATGTTACATATAAATTAGATAAACATTAATATATATTATTCACAATATAATTAGTATTAACACTTCACTGTTTGGAACCAAACAACAATAAAGACAATCATTGAAAATTCTATTCTGTTTCTGTGTTAGAATCAAACAGACTTCTTGATTTGGGGGAATCCATTTCCTTTCCATTCCCTTTCCTGATTCCATTCTGTTTCCTCATCTCGAAGTGAACGTACCCTAAGACAATTTGGCATTGAAATTTGCTTGGCCAAATTAGTTATTTAGATTTTATTAAAATTTAATTACTAATTTAGAGTGAGGTGTGTCGGGTCTATTTCTAGTGTCCATGCCTGGTTTTTCTATTCTTAGGTCAGGTCGGGCCACGTCTGGTTTATCTGGCTCTACCGATAGCCAGTATGGTTTTTATAATTATATGATTAATAAATTTTAAATAATTAATATAATTTAAATAACCTATATAATATTTAATTAAAATAATAAAATATTTATTTTTTACAAGATAATATTATATAAAATTAGGTCGGGCTTATCCGCGGGCTCAAAAATGTATTGAAGCTTGTTATTTTGGGCATGTTTGTTGTCCAAACCCGCCCAAATAGTAGATCAGGCCCGAGCTCGTCGGGCTTTCAAGTGGGCCGAGTCAGCGGGCCATACTGAAATACCCCGTAATTAAAAACAGTGCTTAATTAGGCTAATTATAGTTTTAAAGGCTTAACTACACTTAAATAAATATGAGGGAACAAATCCCGAAGAAAACAGACCTTTAAAATGGGTTAAAAGCATAAACGAACCTTAAAGTGCGTTTTTCGAGGAAACCGGGAAAACGTGACTTTAAGCGGGTCAAATAGACTCGTAACAATTTTGGTCAACTAAATAGTCACTAATAAATATTAGTGAAGCCTTAGAACCAATAAAATTAATTAAACGAGAAAATTCTGGAAAACGGGTTCCGGTTAGTAAAAACTGTAACAACCGGGAAGTTGTGGGGTAAGGATGCAAACAAACAAACTTAGTGTGTCCCAATTGTAAATAAAGAAATTAAAATCTGTGTGTGGGGGGTATGGACCGATTTTTCCCTCCCTCTCTCATTTATTTAATAACTCCTAATACACTAGAGGACAAAAGCTATAAACTAGGAAAGAGGAAAAAAAATTACAAAAGTAAGAGTGAGTCTCTCTCCTACCATCTCCCTCACTCCCACCGTACAGCACTCCCTCCTTCCTCTCTGAATTCCTTCCCTCCTTCACCGAGCTCCCATGGAGTTTTGAAGAAAACTCACACAACCCACAACTTCTCTCCATTGTTGTGCCTTCATCCTTTGTCCAAAAATTACAAAATTAGTACCATTGGAATCCCCTTGCAAAGGAGAACATTTTCCTCCTTTCAAAAATCCAAAAACTCCATTTTTGTTTTTGTGGGTATCCTCCATTTGAAGATTCAAGACCACCATTAGAAGCACCTTCACCTCCTTGTCATCTTGAGGTAAAAAGAAGTTCGAAAATCTATCATTCCTAGCTCTCATTAGCATTATAAGGATTTTCAGTTTTTGAACTCTTGGTTCTCCTTGCTCCAGCCGATTTTGGCTTCTCTTGTGGGTTAGGAATTCTACTCTCTTGCTAACCAAGGACCTCACTCATTGGTTGGAAGGTAATAACTTTTCTTAAACCCTAAAACTATGCTTTAAGCTTAAGGTTAATTAAGGGTAGTATTTAAATGGTATTGTGTATTGATATGGGCTGTAGCACTTGGTGTGTGTGAACCTCATTGGGACCGAGAACAAAGGAGAAGAAAGGAAGAGAAGGAAAAGGGAAGAAAGAAAACTAGAAAGAACAAGGTAAAGGCTCTTACCTTGAACAAGGTTTGTATTGTGTAATGTAACAGTTTTTGAGTAGTAAAATGAGTAATGTATTTGAGTAATGAGTAGTAGTAATGTAGTAGTGTAATTGAGAAGAGAATCAAACAATTTTTGAAGTTTTAAATGATGTTTAAAAGCTTGGGAAAACATGGGGTATTGAATGTGTATGTGCAGGAATTTATCGTGATGTAGTGGAGTTGAAATGTGAGTATAATGCATTGTATAAACAGGTTGTGAGAATGAGGAATTGTGAGCTGAAATAGTGTGTGAGCAAAGTAAGAATTATAGGGGAGACTATGTCAAATTTTGTGTAGGAATGAGAGGACTTGAGTGTTTAAGAAGAGGAAGTAACCTAGGTGATAACTAGGTGTATTTGGGGAGTGTAATGGGACTGTTTTGTAGTTTAAAACAGATTTGAAAAAGGTTTAGGTAATGTAAAGAAATAGGATGTAAAGTAATGTATTTTGAATGCTAGGAGTAGCATTAGTTGAGGAAGTAATGGAGGATAGAAGCTTGAGTGAAAATCTGTAGCATAAAAAGGGAGTTTAAAAATCTGTAGCATTAGAAGAGTAAAAACTAGTGTAAGTGTTGAGAAGAAGTGAGGAAAATGTGTAAGTGAATGTAGGAATTGAGTAGTAAGTTTGGTGGATGAACCAAGGTGATTTAGAGGGCTTAATTAGTGCTAAATCATGTGGGGAAGTATTGGTAAAGATTGGGGAAACAATGGGTAAAGAAACCAACTGAAAACAGATTTTAAAACTGAAGTACTGGGCCGAACCGGACTTGCGACCGGACTTGCAAGTTCGGTCGAGCCCAGAATCACAAAGACGGAAACCTTCTGGAATGGACCGGACTTGCGACCGGACATGCAAGTTCGGTCGAGCCAGAAAACTTTCCCGTCTGAAACCTTCTGGAATGGACCGGACTTGCGACCGGACATGCAAGTTCGGTCGGACCAGAAAATTTTCCCGTCTGAAACCTTCTGGAATAGACCGGACTTGCGACCGGACATGCAAGTTCGGTCGGACCAGAAAATTTTCGTCTGAAACCTTCTGAAATGGACCGAACTTGCGACCGGACTTGCAAGTTCGGTCGAGCCAGAAATTTTCCCGTAATGAAAGCTACTGGAATGGACCGACCTTGCAAGTCCGGTCGAGTAAAAAAAAAAATATTTTTATTATATGATTACACTAATCATATGTATGTATATATATATATGCCTATACACATATAGGTATGTGTAGGTAGTAATACACCATTAATGAAGGTAATAAGGGTAAGAAAGTAAGTGAATGAGTAAGGAAACAAGTTTAAGAAGTAGTAAAGAAAAGAATGGTTTTATAACCAAGTAAGAAAGTAATAAAGTTGTAAGTATATATTGAAAGTAACAATGAAGGAGTAAGTTAGATCAATAATAGGTCATTGATCATACTACTTCATGTGTGTATAGGAATCAAATAGTTGATCGTCAAAGGACCCGGTAGTACGAAAACGACGGTGTACGGTATGATTTCTTCATGCCCTGTATCCTAACTTGGTTACCCCGATTTGTGTGCTTATGTGATCACCAATAAGATAAATGCACGAATCGGACTTATATTGCACTTAACTGTGTTTGAACTATTTTGTTCTTGTTGTATCTTCTTGAACAATCAGTTTGTATAATTCATGAAATGAATGAATGTAAATGATGTGTATGTGTATAACAAGACCTTCGTATGAATTGGGGAAGTGTATCCCCGTATTGCGGTGAGTATTCGGTAAGTAAGAATGGTTGACTTGTATGTCTTCCTTCATGTATGAATGTATGTATGCCATGTGAAATAAATGTATGGAATTGTATTATATTGAGTATGAGCATGTATGTATGTATGAATGAAACAAACCGCATGTATTCGACCAATTAGTTGGCGTACCCTCGCTAGTACGCGGGGTATGCGGTTATCATATGCAGCGTAAGCTGACCCCCTAGGGGGAATGTTTTTATTCTACAGGTACCCGCGAGGCGTAATGGTAGAGTAAGGACCGGATGTGAATCTTTTTGGTATAGTTAGTAGGTTGAATGGTGTACCGAGTTGTACACGGCTAAGGCCTTTTTGAGTAGCCGGTGTACCATGTGGTACACCTTTTTGGATAATGAATTCATGATTGGATAGAAAGGAGTAGTTGTATAAACTCTAAATTTTTAGAATAGTCTTGGAATGTAATTCATATCTTTTGGATACTCGGTAATCAAATGTAAGTAAGTATTCAGTATTGTAAAGTAAGTAGTATGTATGCGGTTTATTCTAATCGTCAGACCGACACGGTAAGTAGTAGTAGCCTGGTTAGCCTTGGATGGCTAACGGCGTTGTATCACCCGCTGGGAGTAAGTAAGTATTCCGCTGCGAGTAAGGTAATTATGGGAATTA
This sequence comes from Limonium bicolor, assembly GCA_023374045.1. Taxonomy (NCBI): domain Eukaryota; kingdom Viridiplantae; phylum Streptophyta; class Magnoliopsida; order Caryophyllales; family Plumbaginaceae; genus Limonium; species Limonium bicolor. The sequence goes on along the minus strand of CM041778.1, from coordinate 74,832,561 downwards.
TTAGAGGATAATGGAAGGATTAGCGGTTGGGGTGTTACAAAAAGTGGTATCAGAGCGAAGTCTCGCTCTGATGATTAGAATCCTAAGAGTAGTGATTACCGAGTTAGGATTTCAACCGTTTTAAAACGGATATTTAGAAACCTAACTAGGAACTACCGTTAGCAATAACGGATACCCCTTGACGTTTGTAAAGACGATATCATTACTTGAATCAAGACCATATGGTCATAGTTTCACCGTATCTAATGTAATCCACACTTGTTCAGATGTCAGGACGAGGTCGAGGCCAACCTAGAGGAGAGACATCTGATGGACCGGGCGCGCAAATGATAGCTGAAATCGTCGCCGCCACGGTAGCACAGATGCTACCGGAAGTAATTACCGTTGTACAACAACACAGCAGAACCGACAGCAGCAACAACAGCAGCAGCAGCCCAACCCACCTCATCCCCGTGAGACCAATTGGGTAAAGGTAGTCGCCGACCTTCGACCTCCATGCTTTAGAGGCGAGAGCGACCCTGCCAAGCTTGAGGCCTATCTCTCCGAGATGGAGACGGCATTCGAGACACTTGAGACTCCCGCTGGAGTTCGAGTGAGGATAGCTGCGTACTACCTCAAATACGCGGCTATGGACTGGTGGAAGCTCATTAAGGCCGAGCATGTAGCCGACCCCGCATTCGGTTGGGAAGCATTCACCTCTCTCCTCCGATCTAAGTATTATCTTGAGCATGTCAAGACCAAGAAACGGCTTGAGCTCAATGCCCTGAAAATGACCGAGAAGATGACGGTTGATGAGTATTACCGCACCTTCACCTCTCTTCTCAGACTTCTACCTGACCTTGGGTATACCGGCCAAGTCTTGGTCGACCGCTTCTACGGCGGATTGAGCCATCGACTCCGGTATGGCATGGGCTTCACACGGTTTACCTCCCTGCAGGAGTGTTACCACGCTGCATCTCGAGTTGAGATCACCTGCCAGCTAAGAGATGAGGAGCAAGCGCTGAAGCGCAAGGTGAGCGGCAAGGGTAACACCTCCGACGACCAAAACCAATCCAAACCTTGGAAGAAGAAGAAGGGGAAGCATTCCCATCAGAAGAACACTTCAGGAGACGGCGGTGCCCATACTGAGAAGGGCAAGGCAACCGAGCCATTACAACTTGCCTACACCGCACCAGTGGCGGCAAAGCCACTGAGGTCTCAACCCTACAGGGGTAAGAACCCGAAACCGAATTAGTACGCTTGTAAATTTGTATGTATATGGAGTATTGTAAGTATACCGAACCTCGCTAACTTAGAAGCTATAGGTTCTGGATTTGGCCAAGGCAAGAACCAATCTGATGGCCGCAGTTATGTGTGCCGAAACTGCAACAAGGATCATCCCGGCACAGATTGCCAAAGAAGGGAGATCCGCTGCTACACTTGCCAGAAGCCGGGGCACCGTGCCAATGCATGCCCAGAAAACTCTAAGCCCAAGGGCAACTATCAGGGCTACAAGCAGCGTGAAGGCAAGGAGGTTGCATCTGGCGATGCTCATGCCCAGCATGCCTCACAGGGACAGGGATCCCGAGGTCCGCAGAAGGGCGCACCGTAGAGGCAGCCGGCCTTACACATCATTGACCGTGACGGGACCGGGACTAATTCCGGCCCAGGTAACTACCGTAACCTTTAATCCTTGAAGAGCATGACTAAGTATTAAAGTAACTGTATGAATGGGAGCATGAATGCGTAAGTACTTGAAGTATGAAATTAAGCATGAGTAAGTAACATGGAAGTATGTATTGAGCATGAAATGAATAAGTAAGCCTAGAACTCACACTAGATATAATTTACCACCCTAGGGAAATTCCTTATCTGTTACCCAATACCTGCAAACTCACCTCATGAAGAGACCGACATCGCCACTCATCACTTCGACAACAATCAGTGTCAGGTTATCCGCCCAGGTATGATCTTATTAAAAGGATACCTGACACCTGAAGCACAAGTTTCAATCATCCGACGATGCAACGAGTTAGGAATGGGTCCAGGAGGATTTTATACACCCGAATTCCCCGGTGGAGCTACAATGAAGCTGAAAATGATGTGCTTGGGAAAGGATTGGAACCCTTATACCAAGACATACCAAACGACGCGAACAAGAGACGGAGCAACACCTCCAGCAATACCCCCTGTATACCAAACGCTTGTCACTCAAGCTGTAGAAATTGCACAACAGTATGAAGATGAACCAATCCCTGCACTTGAAGCAGACTTATGTATCGTCAACTTCTATGAGAAAGAAGGACGACTTGGCTTACACCAAGACAAGAACGAGACAACAGAATCTCTTGAACTGGGAGTGCCCGTAGTGTCTTGGTCCATTGGTGATGACGCCGTATTTTTGTATAGCGAGCAGAAGCGTGTGGACCTCGCAGAGAAATTGGTATTGAGATCAGGAGATGTCCTAATCATGGGTGGAAAATCAAGGTTGCTGTATCACGGGATCCAGAAGATCAAGTTGAATACGGCACCACCGGCAATAATCAATGCCACACACATGAAACCAGGATGCCTGAACCTTACCTTTAGGAAGTATTAATCTTGTAGTAGCATGTAATCCAGTAGTAACGTGTATTAGAGACACAGTATGTATGATGGTTGGTTATTCAATAAAAGTAGCGTTGGTTATTAAATTCCACTTGCGTTCCACCATCTTTACTTATAATCTCATGAATCAATAGGTTGTGGACTCGGTACCGAAGGTAACCTGAGTATCCTCACCGAAGCACAAGCCGGCAAGAGCGGCACCATTCTAACGGGAACATTCCCAGTAAACGGCATCGAAGCCTCAGTATTATTCGACTCCGGCGCCTCTCACACCTTTGTATCGCCATCATTCGCTACAAGGTTGGGGCTGGACGCAGATGAGCTACCAAATTTCTTGGTTACTCTCCCGTCAAAGGAGCGGGTAAAATGTACTAAGTATTACCACACCGCCACGATTCAAATCAAAGGTGAAGTGTTTCCCATTTCCTTCATTGAATTCAACGGATTGAGATTCGACTTGATAATCGGAATGAACTGGTTGGAGCGGCACAAGGGATGGATCCTATGCGCCGAGCACCGATTGCTGCTCAAAAGTCCATCTGGGGTCACTGTTTCATACCGCCAGAGGCCAAGAGAGCCTTCAACTACAGTCATCTCCGCTATGGCAATGTACCGGGAGCTCAGGAAGGGACATGAAGTGTATTTATGCCAAGTGCAAGATCTGGAGAGAGATCCAGAATTCAATGATGATGTGACCGTAGTCTCAGAATTCCCTGATGTATTTCCTAAAGAGCTACCTGGTATGCCACCACAGAGAGCAGTAGAGTTCGAAATCGACCTTGTACCTGGTACTGGTCCCATTGCTAGGGCACCATACCGTATGGCACCAGCAGAAATGACAGAGTTGAAAGAGCAACTACGTGATCTACTCGACAAAGGGTTTATACGCCCGAGCGTATCACCCTGGGGAGCACCGGTCCTCTTCGTGAAGAAGAAGGACGGTAGTCTCCGCCTCTGCATCGACTACCGTGAATTGAATGCGGTCACTGTAAAGAATAAGTATCCATTGCCACGCATCGACGACCTGTTCGATCAGTTGAAGGGAGCTTCGGTCTTTTCTAAGATTGATCTCCGATCCGGATACCACCAAATTGCTATCAAAGAGCAAGACATCGAGAAAACAGCATTCCGAACAAGATATGGCCACTACAAATTCACGGTGATGCCATTCGGTTTGTCTAACCACCAGCCAAATTCATGGATCTAATGAATCGATTATTCAGTGATCAGCTGGACACTTCAGTAGTATTCATCGACGACATCCTTGTGTATTCGAAGTCACCAGAAGAGCATGAAAACCACTTGAGAAGAGTACTTGAGACACTGCGCGAGAACCAGCTGTATGCGAAGTTCTCCAAATGCGAGTTTTGGCTAGATCAGGTATCATTCCTTGGTCATGTCATCTCGAGCGCGGGTATTTCAGTAGATCCATCCAAAATCGAAGTAGTGCGATCATGGCCTAGACCTAAGACTGTTACTGACATTCGGAGCTTTCTTGGTTTAGCCGGTTATTACCGGAGGTTTGTAAAGGACTTCTCAAAATTCGCTAAGCCCATGATGTCATTGATGAAGAAAGATGCACCGTTTGTATGGACAAGCGAGTGCGAGGTATCCTTCCAGAGACTAAAAGACTCATTGACCCCGGCGCCAATTCTCACACTTCCAGAGGGCACAGAGGGATTTGAGGTGTATTGTGATGCATCGGGCAAGGGCATGGGATGCGTACTCATGCAGCATGGCAAGGTAGTAGCTTACGCCTCTCGCCAGCTGAAAAAGCATGAGGAGAATTATCCGACACATGATCTAGAGTTAGGAGCCATTGTCTTCGCCTTGAAGATATGGCGACACTATCTCTATGGGGTAAGCATCACCATCTACTCCGACCACAAAAGTTTACAGTATGTATTCACACAGAAGGAACTGGATTTAAGATAGAGGAGGTGGATGGAGTTCTTATCAGATTACGACATCAACCTCCAGTACAAAGAAGGGAAGGCAAACGTTGTAGCCGACGCCCTGAGTCGTCGAGCACACTCGCTCCATTCGCTACTCGCTTCTTCTAGCTTGGTTGACGAGGTGCGAGACGCTCAGTTGAGCGACCCCTACTTCACAGAGATCAGACAGAAAATCACAGATGGTACCTTCGAGAGCCGAAAGTATGACTTCAAACTGCATGAAGATGGTCTGATCTGATTGAATGGCAGATTATGCGTCCCCCGAAGCAATGCTGAGCTAAGGGATCACATTCTGCGAGAGTCACATTGTTGAACGTTGCATGTCCATCCGGGAGCCTCTAAAATGTTCAAAGACATGAAGAGGTACTTCTGGTGGTCAGGAATGAAATCAGACGTGACTGAGTATGTTCTGAGGTGTCTCACATGCCAGAAGGTGAAGTTCGAGCACCGAAGACCGGGAGGAATGGTGCAATCCATGCCCATTCCGGAGTGGAAATTCCACGATATCTCTATGGATTTTGTTGTTGGACTCCCACCTACTAGGGGAGGACTCAACATGATCTGGGTAGTAGTCGATCGCCTCACCAAGGTTGCCTGATTCATACCGATGAAGGACACCTGGAAGGTGGCGAATCTCACGGAGCTATTCAACAAGGAGATCATCCGACACCACGGAGTCCCAAAAACCATTGTATCTGACCGCGACACCAGATTTCTTTCGAGATACTGGAGAGCAACACGGGAAGCGCTTGGTACTGAGTTGAAGATTAGCACCGCATTCCATCCACAGACCAACGGTCAGACAGAAAGGACCATCCAAACACTAGAGGATATGCTTAGGGCATGTGCCTTAGACTTCCAGGGGAGCTGGATTGAGAAGCTTCATCTTATCGAGTTTTCGTATAACAATAGCTATCATGCTTCGATTAAGTTGTCGTCGTTCCAAGCTTTGTATGGTAGACCTTGCCGTACCCCGTTATGTTGGGATGAGTCAAGTGAAGCGGTCATCATAGGACCGGAGTATCTAGAACAAGTACAAGCTGAAGTTCAGCAAATCCGAGCAAATATGAAAGCAGCCCAAGATAGACAGAAATCCTATGCGGATGTGCGACGACGCGACCTTGAGTTCGCCGTGGGCGACCAAGTGTTCTTGGGTGTCTCACCTATGAAGGGCGTCTTTCGATTTGGCCAAAAGGGCAAGCTGAGCCCTAAATTTGTAGGCCCGTATACCATTACCGAGAGGATTGGAGCCGTAGCTTATAGGCTAGCATTGCCTGAAGAATTGGGGCGTGTTCATGATGTCTTTCATGTATCACAACTCAAGAAATACATAGCCGATCCCTCTCATGTATTAGAACCCGAACATTTATCCCTAGAGCCGACGATGAGGTACGTCGAGACTCCACTGCGAATCCTTGATACAAAGACAAGAGACACTCGCCATAAATCTGTACGAATGGTGAAGGTCCAGTGGTCTAACCACGATGTCGAGGAAGCGACTTGGGAATTAGAGGACGCCATGAAGGTGAAGTACCCGAATCTGTTTGTAGACTAGATGTCTAGTGTCCGTATAGTACGGAGGGTACGGGGCGTACCCCTTTTAAGGGGGGTAGAGCCTTTTTGCTTTTGCATTGCTTCGGGTTAGCATTGCGTAGTATGTATGTATTGTAATTGTATTTTGTTGGCACATGTAGTGCTAATTGTATTTATTGGCGCAATGTAGTGCTAGTAGTATTCAGTATGTAGCACAATGAGTACGGTATGGTATGTGTGTAATGAGTAATGCATTTGTGTTGTACGGTATATGACACGAATGACATTGCGAATGTATTGTGAAATGTGCGAATTGGATGGTGTATTGTGCATGGTATTTGAATTGAGTATTGTGTATGAATTGAGTATTGTGAATGGTATTGAAATCGAGTATGGTGTATGGTATTTGAATTGTGTATGCTGTAGTGTAAGAATTATGAACACCTTGTAAGGTGGTATTAGAATGCATAGTGGCAATTGGCTTGCCAAATGAGTAGAATAGTAAACCGTAAACCTTGAGCAACTTTGAGGGTAAAGTTCCTTAAGGGGGTAGATTGAAATACCCCGTAATTAAAAATAGTGCTTAATTAGGCTAATTATAGTTTTAAAGGCTTAATTACACTTAAATAAATATGAGGGAACAAATCCCGAAGAAAACAGACCTTTAAAATGGGTTAAAAGCATAAACGAACCTTAAAGCGCGTTTTTCGAGGAAACCGGGAAAACGTGACTTTAAGCGGGTCAAATAGACTCATAACAATTTTGGTCAACTAAATAGTCACTAATAAATATTAGTGAAGCCTTAGAACCAATAAAATTAATTAAACGAGAAAATTCCGGAAAACGGGTTCCGGTTAGTAAAAACTGTAACAACCGGGAAGTTGTGGGGTAAGGATGCAAATAAACAAACTTAGTGTGTCCCAATTGTAAATAAAGAAATTAAAATCTGTGTGTGGGGGGTATGGACCGATTTTTCCCTCCCTAGCTCTCTCATTTAATTAATAACTCCTAATACACTAGAGGACAAAAGCTATAAACTAGGAAAGAGGAAAGAAAAAATTACAAAAGTAAGTGAGTCTCTCTCCTACCATCTCCCTCACTCCCACCGTACAGCACTCCCTCTTTCCTCTCTGAATTTCTTCCCTCCTTCACCGAGCTCCCATGGAGTTTTGAAGAAAACTCACACAACCCACAACTTCTCTCCATTGTTGTGCCTTCATCCTTTGTCCAAAAATTACAAAATTAGTACCATTGGAATCCCCTTGCAAAGGAGAACATTTTCCTCCTTTCAAAAATCCAAAAACTCCATTTTCGTTTTTGTGGGTATCCTCCATTTGAAGATTCAAGACCACCATTAGAAGCACCACCTCACCTTCCCTCGTCATCTTGAGGTAAAAAGAAGTTCGAAAATCTATCATTCCTAGCTCTCATTAGCATTATAAGGATTTTCAGTTTTTGAACTCTTGGTTATCCTTGCTCCAGCCGATTTTGGCTTCTCTTGTGGGTTAGGAATTCTACTCTCTTGCTAACCAAGGACCTCACTCATTGGTTGGAAGGTAATAACTTTTCTTAAACCCTAAAACTATGCTTTAAGCTTAAGGTTAATTAAGGGTAGTATTTAAATGGTATTGTGTATTGATATGGGCTGTAGCACTTGGTGTGTGTGAACCTCATTGGGACCGAGAACAAAGGAGAAGAAAGGAGAAAGGAAAAAGGGAAGAAAGAAAACTAGAAAGAACAAGGTAAAGGCTCTTACCTTGAACTAGGTTTGTATTGTGTAATGTAACAGTTTTTGAGTAGTAAAATGAGTAATGTATTTGAGTAATGAGTAGTAGTAATGTAGTAGTGTAATTGAGAAGAGAATCAAACAATTTTTGAAGTTTTAAATGATGTTTAAAAGCTTGGGAAAACATGGGGTATTGAATGTGTATGTGCAGGAATTTATCGTGATGTAGTGGAGTTGAAATGTGAGTATAATGCATTGTATAAACAGGTTGTGAGAATGAGGAATTGTGAGCTGAAATAGTGTGTGAGCAAAGTAAGAATTATAGGGGAGACTATGTCAAATTTTGTGTAGGAATGAGAGGACTTGAGTGTTTAAGAAGAGGAAGTAACCTAGGTGATAACTAGGTGTATTTGGGAGTGTAATGGGACTGTTTTGTAGTTTAAAACAGATTTGAAAAAGGTTAGGTAATGTAAAGAAATAGGATGTTAAGTAATGTATTTTGAATGCTAGGAGTAGCATTAGTTGAGGAAGTAATGGAGGATAGAAGCTTGAGTGAAAATCTGTAGCATAAAAAGGGAGTTTAAAAATCTGTAGCATTAGAAGAGTAAAAACTAGTGTAAGTGTTGAGAAGAAGTGAGGAAAAATGTGTAAGTGAATTTAGGAATTGAGTAGTAAGTTTGGTGGATGAACCAAGGTGATTTAGAGGGCTTAATTAGTGCTAAATCATGTGGGGAAGTATTGGTAAAGATTGGGGAAACAATGGGTAAAGAAACCAACTGAAAACAGATTTTAAAACTGAAGTACTGGGCCGGACTGGACTTGCGACCGGACTTGCAAGTTCGGTCGAGCCCAGAATCACAAAGACGGAAACCTTCTGGAATGGACCGGACTTGCGACCGGACATGCAAGTTCGGTCGGACCAGAAAATTTTCCCGTCTGAAACCTTCTGGAATAGACCGGACTTGCGACCGAACATGCAAGTTCAGTCGGAGCAGAAAATTTTCGTCTGAAACCTTCTGGAATGGACCGGACTTGCGACCAGACTTGCAAGTTCGGTCGAGCCCGAAATTTTCCCATAATGAAAGCTACTGGAATGGACCGGACTTGCGACCGACCTTGCAAGTCCGGTCGGGTAAGAAAAAAAATATTTTTATTATATGATTACACTAATCATATGTATGTATATATATATGCCTATACACATATAGGTATGTGTAGGTAGTAATACACCATTAATGAAGGTAATAAGGGTAAGAAAGTAAGTGAATGAGTAAGGAAACAAGTTTAAGAAGTAGTAAAGAAAAGAATGGTTTTATAACCAAGTAAGAAAGTAATAAAGTAGTAAGTATATATTGAAAGTAACAATGAAGGAGTAAGTTAGATCAATAATAGGTCATTGATCATACTACTTCATGTGTGTATAGGAATCAAATAGTTGATCGTCAAAGGACCCGATAGTACGAAAACGACGATGTACGGTATGATTTCTTCATGCCCTGTATCCTAACTTGGTTACCCCGATTTGTGTGCTTATGTGATCACCAATAAGATAAATGCACGAATCGTACATATATTGCACTTATATGTGTTTGAACTATTTTGTTCTTGTTGTATCTTCTTGAACAATCAATTTGTATAATTCATGAAATGAATGAATGTAAATGATGTGTATGTGTATATGACGAGTATTGGTGTATTGTATTGATGTATGGAAAGGTAGTAATGACTTCTACTAATTCCTAACATTCTAACTCCTAACTTGAGTAATGAGTAAAATGGAATGAGTAGAAGTCCGATATAGTTTCGGCCACGCGTGAGGATAAGGAAACACAAGAGGTTGGATCCGAATCCTGGCTGTAATCTTTTCCATGGACCAATTCCCTTGAATGGGTAGCATCCTGGATTAGTGGGCCACCCTAAAGCCCGGTGGTGGGATGTAGTAATCCCTGCCCGGAGGTCACACCGACTTGACTTGAGTAAAGTAAGTAAGAAGTAAGTATTGTATGTGTATCGGCTTGACTCTTGTAAGTCATTGACCTTAAGTAAAAGAGTATTGAACACCCGATTAACCCGGGTGTGTAATGAAGCTAACAAGACCTTTGTATGAATTGGGGAAGTGTATCCCCGTATTGCGGTGAGTATTCGGTAAGTAAGAATGGTTGACTTGTATGTCTTCCTTCATGTATGAATGTATGTATGCCATGTGAAATAAATGTATGGAATTGTATTGTATTGAGTATGAGCATGTATGTATGTATGAATGAAACGAACCGCATGTATTCGACCAATTAGTTGGCGTACCCTCGCTAGTACGCGGGGTATGCGGTTATCATATGCAGCGTAAGCTGACCCCCTAGGGGGAATGTTTTTATTCTACAGGTACCCGCGAGGCATGATGGTAGAGTAAGGACCGGATGTGAATCTTTTTGGTATAGTTAGTAGGTTGAATGGTGTACCGAGTTGTACACGGCTAAGGCCTTTTTGAGTAGCCGGTGTACCATGTGGTACACCTTTTTGGATAATGAATTCATGATTGGATAGAAAGGAGTAGTTGTATAAACTCTAAATTTTTGGAATAGTCTTGGAATGTAATTCATATCTTTTTGATACTCGGTAATCAAATGTAAGTAAGTATTCGGTATTGTAAAGTAAGTAATATGTATGCGGTTTATTCTAATCGTCAGACCGACACGGTAAGTAGTAGTAGCCTGGTTAGCCTTGGATGGCTAACGGCGTTGTATCACCCACCGGGAGTAAGTATTCCGCTGTGAGTAAGGTAATTATGGGAATGATTAGAGGATAATGGAAGGATTAGCGGTTGTTAGGATGGTTAATATAATCTATGTTACTGTTATGTATTTATGTATATATGTAGTCTCGGTAAGGTAGAGTAAGTAAGTTAGTCTTCTCTATTAAATAAGTCTTGAGTTGTAAAGTCACTCTCTCTCTTTTCCTTCTTTAATAATATCGATCTCTTTCTTCTTCTTTCCTCTGGAGCGTCTGTCTTGTATTCGTTTTCTTCCCCGTCTTCTACCTTGTGTTCTGGTCTTCTTTGTGAATGCTGGGAAGTTTTCATGGTATCAGAGCCGGCATTGAAGACGTAACCTCCATCGAAGCGGGCGAATCGAATCCCAGGTTGGGGAGAAGATCTACTCACAATGACGGGAACCGGAGACAAAGGAAATAAGGAAAAAGGAGCGATAGTCGAAGAAGAGGCGGAAGATAGCAAGTCCAAGAAGTCCAAGATGGACAACATGGATCCGTTCTTCCTGTCAAACTTGGAGCAGCCGGGAATGTTTCTCGCCGAGAAATTTGACGGGACAGGATTTAGGGCTTGGAAGAGAGAAATGATTAGCGCACTTGATGCGAAGAATAAGCTGGGCTTCGTTGAGGGAAGCATAGAGAAGCCCTCGGAGGACGACCCGAAATTTAAATCGTACGTGGAAGCGCTGCAACTCGATGGTTACTTCGTGGATCTTGGCTAGCTTGAACAAAGAAACAGCGAAGAGTGTGCTGTATTGTACCACCGCCACCCAGCTTTGGAAGGAATTGGCGATGAGGTTTGAAGAATCTAACGTCGCGCAGATTTACTCTTTACATCAGAAATTGAATGAGCAGAAGCAAGAAGGAGACACAATCAGCGCTTATTACACGCGCATCAAGGAAATATGGGACGAGATCGATTTGTCGGAGGAAATCCCAAGATGTACTTGCCAGGCCGCTTCTGGGTATAAGGAAATATTCAGAAAGCAAAGAGTGATTCAATTTCTGATGGACGTCAATGAAAAGTTTGCGATTGTGAGGGGAAACGTGTTAATGATGAGCCCCCTTCCATCCATAGAACAAGTTTACTCTCTTCTGGTGCAAGAAGAGAGACAGAAGCAAGTCTGTAGCACTGGAAAAGGAGACCACGGGGGCGGAGCAGGCGCGCTATCTTTCGCGGCAGAGACCTTCAAGCGAGGCTCAAAACCCTATCCGAACAGGGAAGCAAGCGGAGCAATCTCCAATGCACTCATTGCGGTCGGAATGGTCACACGGTTGAGAAGTGCTACCAAGTGCACGGATATCCTCCGTCCTGGAAGAAGGGCAAGAAATTCACAGCAGCAACCACGGATGGAGCACAGAGTGGGCCACAGGATGAGAATGCAAAAACCTTCACCTTGGAGCAGGTGAATCAGATCTTGTCCCAGTACACCAAGAATCAACAAACCGAAAACGAGCAAGGGTATCTTCTTGCAGTTTTGTCGGTACCGTTTCTTATCCCAATACTCATTCTAAGCCATCTAATTATACAGACTATGAAGTCCCTGATCCTAACAATTACTCTGCCTTATTTAATTGCCTGAACAATGGGAATAGCAAGAAACAACCCAAAGTAACCTCTAGCTTATCAGATACTGTTAGAGGTAGAAAAGAATTTTGCTGCTCATCTTCTCAGTTTATTTTTGACAGGGATAAAGTGAATAAAGTACTGAATACTAGAAATAGGGGAAACGATTGCTCTTCTTCTAGTCTTGTATCCCTGAGATTTGAGAATGGTATGAAAGCATGTTCTGCAAATAAGAAAAGGTTTTTGTTTGACAAATGGGTCCTTGATAGTGGTGCAACAGAACACATGTGTTGTGACCTAAAGAAATTCACAAATTATAGATACCTTAGCCATGTTCATACAGTAGGAATGCCTGACGGCCACCCACAGGGAGTTAAAATCATTGGGAGTGTAAAAATAAACCAAAACTTGACCTTATATGATGTGCTGTTTGTTTCTAAATTTCAGTTCAACTTGATTTCCATAAGTAAATTGGCTAAACAGCTGAAAGGCAAGTTTTATTTTGATGATATCTACTGTTTGTTTCAGGAATGTAATTCAGAACATGAACAAGAAGTTGGAAAACTCTCTGATGGTCTACACTTGTTGGATAAAAAATTTCTTTGTGATCACAACCTAGGTCTTTCTGTAAAAGTTTGCAATATGACAAAAACTGTTCAATCTTTTGACTCTAGAGACACTGTAGGTTTATACCACCATAAGCTGGGCCATTTACCAATAGGAAAGCTAAAGAAAATAGGGCTTTTTGATAGGAGTCTAGGAAAGAAGCATTTTCTTTGTGAATCATGTTGTAAAGCCAAGAGTCATAGACTCCCTTTTGCTGTCAGCACTATAAAGTCAAAGACAGTTTTTGAAATCATACATATAGATTTATAGGGCCCATATGGGACCAAAACCCATGACAACTTTACATATTTTTTAACCTTTGTTGATGATAAATCACGTGCTACTTGGGTGCATTTCATATCACAAAAATCCTCATACTTTCAGGTTATTAAACATTTTATAGAAATGGTTAAGGTGTAATTTAAGGCAAAGGTGAAAATAATTAGGAGTGACAATGCATGTGAATTAGGAACTTCAAAAGAGGGTGTAGAGTTTTATAAAGAAAAAGGGATGCAACATCAGAAGTCTTGTCCACATACTCCCCAACAAAATGGGGTGGTTGAAAGGAAACATCGCCATATTTTAGAAACAGGAAGAAGTTTAATGTTTTATTCAGGTTTGCCCTTAAAATTCTGGGGAGAAAGTATCTTAACCTCTGTTTATTTAATAAACCGAATGCCTTTAGATATATTAGAAGAGAAAAGCCCCTATGAAATGCTGTACCAGGAAAAACCTGATTATCATGCTTTGAAGTGTTTTGGATCTCTCTGTTTTGCTCATATAAACTCTCCTCTGCATGATAAGTTTGCTGCAAAATCAGTTAAATGCGTGTTCTTGGGATATCCACCAAACAAGAAAGGTTTTAAGCTGTTTGATCTGGAAAATGAAAAGGTTATTATCAATAGGGATGTGCAATTTTATGAACACGTGTTCCCTTTTAAAGGAAACTACATGACAGCTTCACATACACAAACACATGTTGATAATAACAACCAGGAAAAATAACAAAAGGAAACCAACAGATGAACAGATTTTTCGCAGAAACAGAAGATTATGATGATTGTCAAGACTCTTTTATTACTGATGATATTGTTGAGCAAAGTGCAGAACAGGAACAAAGGAATACAAAACAACAGGAAGATGCTATACAGAGGCCACAAGATCAGGACATACAAATCGAACCAGGCCTAAGAAGATCAGCAAGGGAGAGACAACCACCAAGCTACCTGCAAGATTATGTGATGGGAAGCCTGTCATCTCAAGAGAAAGGGAAGTTTCCTAAAACTCATTCAACTTCTGATTATTTTGAACCACTCATGCTAAAACAGCAAGATCATACTGAAACTGATTCCACTGGCCACTTTACTGCTCTATTATATGATAGATTGTCTAATCTACAGCAGAAAAATGAATTATCTAATAATGCGTGTGCACTTACTGTGGTTCAACCTAGAGAGGTTATCATTATGTCTTCGAATGAAAACACCACTGAAAGGAAAATAAATAATCATTGCTGTAGTGTTAGTGTAGTTAGAGACATAGAGCCACAAGATTATTATGAGGCAGTAAAGAATGACAGTTGGATAAGAGCTATGAAAGATGAAATACTTGCTCTAGAAAGGAACAAGACTTGGGAGTTAGTTGAGTGTCCAAAAGGATAGAAGCCTATAGGTTCGAAGTGGGTATCCAAAATAAAGTATAAGGCTGATGGTACCTTAGAGAGATACAAGGCGAGGCTTGTTGCTAAAGGGTATAATCAGAAGTATGGAATAGACTATCACTACAAGAAAAATCAGATTTAGCTACCACTGTATATCAGTAGCTAAATCATCAGTTTTGGTAGCTAAACACAACGGGCTACCGCATTTTATGATTTAGCTACTGATATACTGTGGTAGCAAAGGTCCTAGTGGCTAAATTAAAAATAGCTACCGTTTTGGAATGAGGTAGCTATTTCGCTTTGGCCTCGCTACTACTTTTCCTATATCTAGATATTGCTACCGTTTTAGAATGTAGTAGCCAAATGGCTACTAGTGTAACAGTAGCAAAATAGCTTCGAGTATAACAGTTGCGAAATCGTTACTAGTACATCAGTAACAAAATCGATACTAGTGTAGCAGTAACAAAATCGCTACTAAAATATTGGTAGCAAAATGGCTACTAGCAAAGCAGTATCGAAGTTGCTACTAGTATAGCAATAACAAAATCGATACTAGAATGGTATATATCTATCTAGCTCTCTACACTACCTACTGAACAATGGGCACCACCACCTTTCAATCCCACACGAAGTGTAACTTGACTATTCTTTAAATCGAAGACTATGTTATGTGTACACATATAGGATCGAACCTTACAACGTATGAGTATAAATAGACCTCCATACCAATGACATATTTAATTCAAACTAGTGTGTTAAAATGTACATAGAGCAGGAATCGATCCCCCGATGTTTGGGATGAATATAGAATGTCTTAACCATTGTGTCATGATAGTTATTCACATCATATATAGAAACTACGTGTATATATTGAATGCTTGATACTGTAAATATAAATGGAAGTTTTTGTCGAGACATGATCAAACCAGGGATATATTAAAATTAATAAAATAGATATATGGCCGATTATATAATATAACAAATTAATTTAATGCGACCAAAATAGTAAAGCTAATAAAAATTTAAGTATATTATTGACTTAAAATTATAAAAAATTAAAAATATACATATATATATATATATCTTTTAAAAATCTTTGAAATGTTAGAAATTATACAAAAAAGATAATATATTATGTAAAGTTACTTATATAATTACGTCTTATTATATAGTGTTACAAATACTAATATAATATACATCATTACATGAAAATTAAAACTTTTAAATAATTGATTTTGTTTTTGTAAATTTGTATAATATAATATTTTTATAAATTTTAATAGATGTATATTATTGTATAATCTTGACTAATTTAAATTGTTTTAACTTTACTATTTTTCAAAATCCTATTAATTTGTGTGTTGTTTTGTAAATTAAAAACATTAATATATCGTATATTTATGTACGTTTTATTATAATTTTGTATACTTTTAACATTTTATAAATTTATACACACATATATATACATATATATATATATTCAACTTCCTTTGCAAATTTTAACCTACACGTCAACTAATTTAAATTGTTATTAGTTTTAGTTTTTTTATGTTTTATTAGTTTATGTGGCTTTTGTAAATAAAAGTATCATATAGTAATAAAAACTGTATTAAACTAAATATATATAAACACACACATATATATACACTTAACTAATTTAAATTATTATTACTACTATTTTTATATTAATTTTGTAAATTTTAATCAACATATGTACTAATTTAAATAATTAATACTTTTACTCTATAATTTATAATGTATTAATATGTGTGATACTTTGAGACTTAAAAATATTATAATATCAAAAATATATTATGTTAGGTATATCATATATGATAAAATAAATTCTAGTAGTAGTATATAGTTTAATTATTTTTCACGAATTAGACAATTTTTATTTAATTATTGTTCTTTTTCAAAATTTTGATAGCTAAAAGCTAACCAATATACTATATTGAAAAAATTAAAAAAATTTAAAAGTTTATATAAAAAGATAATATGTCCACTATGGCAGTAGCACTATAGGTTAGTATTTCAAACTATGTAGTAATCACAAGTTTAAGTTATAAAAATAATAATTTTGATACCACATTCATTTGTTGTATTCTAGCATAATATCAACTAAAGTTTATTAGCATTATTAGTTAGTAGCAATTTTGAAATTGAATTATATATGTATCACACATTTAAATTATAAGAGAATTATAATTTTGTTATCACTTAAAAATATTAGCTATCATTTTTTATAATGTAGCACAATATTAGCCATAATCTCATTAACATCATTAGTCGGTAGCAATTTCATAATTAAAGATAGTAACAATTTTTATGTTTGCTAAAAATATTCGCTACCGACGCCCAAACAGTAGCAGAACGGCAATCGTGATGAGTGTTAGTAGCAATTTTATTAACTTAGCTAGTCTATTTGGTAGTAACAACTTTTAGTAGCAATTTAGCTACTAGTTATAATATTTTTCGCTACTGCTGCTTTAATAGTGGCACAATAGCTACCATGATTGAATTAGCCACATCTTGCAGTAGCTATTCCGTAATTTAGCTACCAACATTGGTAGCTAAATTGTTCTTACAAAAAGAACCAAGATGAAATCAAAATAGCTACTACTAATGGTAGCAATCTTGTTAGGCGATAGCGATTTGGCTACTGTTTAAAAAATCTAGCTACCATTGTCGTTGTCGTAGCAAAATAGACACCACTATGTTAGTACCATTAAAAATCAGTAGCAATTTTTGAAAGTATCTACCAATATATGTGTGGTAGCAAATCATTGGTAGCTAAATCTGTTTTTTCTTGTAGTGTATTTAGAGACTTTTTCACCGGTTATCAAGTTCACAACCATTAGAGCTATCATAATCTTAGCAGTTAAGAGAGAATGGGAAATTAGCCAATTAGATATCAATAATGCTTTCCTCCATGGAGATCTTCATGAGGAAGTCTACATGGAGTTACCATTAGGATATGAAACTGATAGCAAGGGAAAAGTATGCAAGTTGAGAAAGTCTCTTTATGGTCTAAAGCAAGCTTCAAGGCAATGACATGAAAAATTGAGTGGTTTTCTTAATTCCTTAGGCTTTGTTCAATCCTTGAATGATTATTCACTGTTTATCAGGAGAAACAAAGGAAAGATAATTATTCTTGCAGTCTATGTTGATGATCTGATACTCACCGGGAATGATATAGAAATAATTAGATTTGTTAAAGGGAGTTTGGATGAAAAATTTAGAATAAAGGATATGGGGAGCCTATGGAGTTTTCTTGGAATAGAATTTCTTAGAACAAAAGAGGGCATGATTCTGTTACAGAAAAATTATTCTGAGGAGTTGGTTAGGCAGTTCGGTGGTGAACAGCTGACAAGCACAGCTGGTCCCTTAGATCTGAATGTTAAGTTGCTTCTGGAGGATGGGAAACCTCTAGCAGATCCCATGATATACAGAAAACTGATAGGGAAGATGAATTTCCTAACACACACTAGGCCAGATTTGTGTTTTAGTGTACAGTTTTTGAGTCAGTTTTTGAATAAACCCATAGAGATACACATGAGAGCAGCTCTGCACACTCTCAGATACATAAAAGGAACTGCTAGTTATGGTCTTATGTTGAATAATTCTAAAAGTTTTGAGTTGCTTGCATATTGTGACTCGGATTGGGCTGGGTGTCCCAACACGAGGAGATCAATTAGTGGTTTTTATGTTGAATTGGGTGGCTGTGCACTTTCTTGGAAATCCAAGAAACAAACTAATGTAGCTCTTTCTTCTGCAGAAGCAGTACAGAGCGTTAAGGCAGACGGTAGCTGAAGTCAGTTGGCTTACAAGATTGCTGGACGAACTGAGAATTGAGGGGATCCAGCCAATTCCACTTAAATCAGACAGCCAAGCAGCAGTGTACATAGCCAAGAATCC